>JACEIK010000802.1:175500-185547 GCA_018107945.1 Datura stramonium
ATGTATTTCATAATTACTAGCAAGAGTATAACTCTTGTTACACTGAGTTACAAGGAGCGAATGCCATTGTTATACCAGGGCGAGCTCTTGAGAGATTAGGAAAGGAGTACTTGGATGAGGTTTGTCAGTCGCAAGATATTGGTGATAATGCAGGTACTGAAGGTGGATGACATCTTGGTGAAGGGACGTTGAGGGATCGTGCAGGACCAAGTAGGGCCTATCAATGGAGGAGCAATTGCTTATGATAACAATCGAGGATATTTTGAAGGGTGTTATTGAATATGTGAGGGAGGACTAAATTAGGCAGAAGAAAGGTGAATATCTTAAATATTTTTATTTTAATTGTGATAAAATTTTGTATGCCATATATATTTTGAATAATTATGTCCACATGCATACGGTGAAAGCACCTGTAGACATATCTCCTAAATATTCTATCGAGGAAAACCTCAATGTGATCGATGATGTGTAATAAAATATGTTAAGGTTGAATCATCACAATCTTATTATCTATTAGTAATAGACAACCTTATTATCTACTGCAATCGTCGTTGACCATAATCATGAATCAATTTTTATTTTTATCGACTATCAATCAATATTTATAGGCAAACTCAACTAGAGATATTATAATGCTTGATACATGTGGACAAACACAACATATGTACTATGGTCCTTTACCAAAAGACATAATACATAAATAGACACTTAAAGTTGGCCTTAACTGCCAATTAATCATTCAAACTTTGAGAGTGCACATCTAGGCACCTCAATTTGGTCTCAACTGACAACTAAGCACTCCAAATAGTCCCCACTATTGTTGTAGGCACACGATGCTGACGTGACACGTGACACATGACACAGTGAAATCAAGTTGAGATGCCTAGATGATCATCTTGTAAGTTGGAGTGCTCAATTAACACAGTGAAACCAAGTTGAGATGCCTAGATGTGCATTCTCAAAATTTAAGTGTTTAATTGTCAATTGATACCAAGTTTGAGTGTCTATTTATATATTATGCATTACAAATATGCAGATACTTTTCCATATTATTAAATAAGTTAGCTTCATATTGTACATACTTCTCCATACCAATCCAATTACAACCTTATTACACATTTCTAAAAATCGCAATATTATTAATAAATTATACAACAGCCTCCTTAATCGATTAATTCGTTTGTTCTTCAGCTACCATTAACCTCTGTTCCTCTCTTTTTCGATTTCTCAACATATCTTCCAAGTGATTCATCTTTTCTTCAGGGTCTCAATATATTAAGTCACTATTAAAAAATTATTTTTTTTTTATTGAAAATTTTTACCGAAAATATTAAGTGGTTATTCTCACTGATACCGGAGGGAAAAAAATAATAATATTTTCACATGAAAAAATCACGAAGTTTTTCACTACTTCAGTGAGAATCTGTTTCTCACCATGTGTTTTCCCAGTAAATTGGTTCGATGGGAAGTGGGTAAGAAAATCATATTTTATAACACAAAATTTTCACTAATTTACGGTGAAAAAAATCTCTATTTCTAATAATGAGCTATTCCCCTTTTCTTCCGATCTTTTGAGCTTTTTTGGTATTTCAATTTTCTTGAAGCTTTGAGATGTCGTTGTTTAGATCCTGATGACGGGTCCCTTTAGCCAACTCTATCGGAATTCTTGTTGCGTCATGCCGTGACTCAATCTACCTAAAGTAGTCGCAACCAACATCATTCTAAATAAAACAATAAAAAGTTAGGAGCTTAATTTTAAACTAAAATCACATGAAAAATGCATAGCCAGAAATTAAATACGCACTTTTTTTAAAGGCATAATAAATAAAATAGACACGCTCAAATTTGACCTTCAACTGATAATTAAGCACTCAAACTCTGAGAGTGTACATCTAGGCACCTCAACTTGGTCTCAACTGACAATTATAACTCTCTAACTAGTTCTCATTGTACGTGTCTCATAGACACCTAATGCTGACGTGACGTATAAAGTTTGAAAGTGTCTAGACGATCATTTTATAAGTTGAAGTGCGTAACTGATACAGTGGATACAAGTTGAGGTGTCTAGATTTGCACTCTCAAAGTTTTAGTGTTTAATTGTCAGTTGAGACCAAATTTTAATACCTATTAATATGTTATGCCCTTTTGTACAAGTGTAAAATTTGTGACCTGAATTTCTTGTGGTGCTTAATATCTTTAATGTGGTGTGTTACGGTTTGTAAATTTTAGAATTTTTTATTTTATTATCGTTGAAAAAAATTGATGGTAAGTGAGTGAATATAATGCTAAAGCTCTATAATCAACCACTTCTTCCATGCCAATACACCATCTATATATTTACAATATAAACTATGTATTCGGGTATAATATTGTTGTTCTCTTGTTTAAAATGGTAATCAGAAATATTGAGATAAATTGAAAACAGAAAAATAATAAATCATAGATCATAAAATTTACTGTGTGTTTTTAAGATTTAATTTCCTCACTGTATTCGAGATTTTGAATTATTTCCTCTCGGGATAAAATGAATGTAACTGTTATTGACGTAGAAGTATCTCAATTGCCAGTGTAACTTCGTCAAACTCAACATGCAGTAACAAATCACACAAAGACTCGATAGTTGTTTGTTATAAAAATATGCAGAAATAAGAAAATTGATGCCTAGAATGAGTGCAAATCGTCTTTATTTATAGCCAAAAATTTGAGTTGATGTGCGAAAACACTTATTCTGAATAGGTTTTTTGGTGTGATATCTGTTTGGTAGGAATTTCCATAGGTACTTATTTTCGCAAAATTTAAGATAATTTTAGTGTGAAAATAATATCAGAAAATGAAAAATTAATGAAAATGGAAAAAGATCATTTGACAGAAGCCGAACGACAACGACAACAACGCCACAAGGTAAGACTCTCTTCTCAACTGTTTATGAGTTAGAAGACATGCTTCTACATATAAACATAAAAGTTTTCCTTTTCCTTATCAGCGAGGGACAAAATTCACTTGTAAAAAATAACTTTTCACTTCACTTCATTATTTTCCACCATTTCCCAGTCACATCAACACTAATTTCTTTAATTGCAACAAATATATCGTATGGTCCAAATTTATTTATTCTATTGCAAGTTTCAAAAAAATTGTGTCAACTTAGCATGTCAATTTAGGAAAATGGTATGAAAACATTCAATAAACGACATGCAATAATCAAATTTACATTGAGTGGGTTCACCAATATGACAATACAATGAGTAGTCAATATTAAGGGTAAAGGAAAAAACAATTATTGTTCTCTTAATAAGTTAAAATGGACAAATAAAAATTTATTTTTTAATATAATGAATAAATAAAAGTGAGTGAAGAAAATATTAACCGGCTATAATATAGGTATGAAGTGTCTACTTAATCTGAATTTATTTTATTAAATCAATCGATGTGGATCTAATTTTACAAGAAAATGAGACCTCTTTACTTTTTATAATTTATAATATAAGTATGAAGGGGTTCACATAGCCATGAGTATATTTTTGGTAATAAAGTTATTTATTACGTAAGAGAAGGAGAAATGGGGAGGAGATCATTATGACATGGGGAATCAAACCCTCACCACCAACAAAGAGAAAATTTAGATAGCCAACCAACTAAGCTGTAACTCTTTTTCTTTGGGTAAGCGCGTGCATATTTTCCTTATGGTGAGACTTGAACCATGGACTTTTGCTGGTTTTGAGATCATGTCAAATCGTATGACCATCTCATTTAAAGTTTATTTGTTAGAGGTAATACATTTTTAATTACTTTCTCATCTCATTTTATGTGATAGTATTTGACTAATTATGATGCTTAAGAAAGACTTTTCAAACTTATGATTGAAAACAAGACAGTGATATTTGTTTATGAATAAATAATCTCATTAAGTTTAAATTTAAATTATTTCTATATATAAAAATGTGTATCATTATCTGAGACATACTAGTATCATTATGTCTTGAATTTCTCTCTTTGTATATTTAGAAAATCCATAATCCCTATTTTTGTTGGAAATCAATTTTCCTAATAGGTTTGGGAAAGGAAATATATTGTCCTTGTAGGATTGTGAGAACCTTTCTCTTATACGTTTGGAACTACTTGGGATCTCTATATAGTGGTTGTAGTTGGGGATTCATAAGCATTGTACACTTTTTTTTTATGGTGGAAAACTCTCTCTGCTTCAACTTGGAAGATTAGGCTTAGCCAAACCTCTCGTTAAATTCTTGTATTCTTCTTCTTCTCTATTTGATTTATGCGTGATTGTGTCCTAGTTAACCCACGATCTTTGCACAGGCGCAACATCAAGGCTAAAGCCTCCTCTTCCAGAAGGGTATTTTGGAAATGCAGTTCATATCAAGCAAGTAAAGACAAGTGCAGGGGAGCTACTGAAAAATGGGACTAGGATGGGCTGCAATGCAAATGAACAAGATGGTTGTTTCTCAAAACTCTGAAGAAGTGGTGAAAATGTATAAAGGGTGGACAGAAAATCCACTAAATTTGTCATTAGTAGTTTTCCAAGGCACAATATTTATGGTACTGATTTTGGTTTTGAAAAACCAGTTAGCAGTGAGAAGTGGGATGGAAAATAAAAATGATGGGAAAATTACTTTATTTCCTGGTGCAAAAGAAGGAAGTGTAGATATATATATATATCCTCTCAAAGACTTGCTCAATTCTTTCAATCATGTAAGTTCACAGGAGTAATCAAGGGTTCGTTTGAGAAGAAAGCTTCCAAATTAGCCATGGTAAGTTCGAAAGCATTGGAAAATACCTCTTCCGTAAACGCCCCTCTATGTGGGGTCAACACAACGTTGTCCAACTCAAACAACTCGCTGGGCACGTTGGGCTCATCCTCGAACACATCAAGTCCAGCTCCGGCAATTTCTTGACTTATTAGGGACATGACAAGTTGTTGCTCGTCGATTATGGGCCCACGTGCGACGTTCACGATGATCCCGTCTTCTCCTAGGGCTTTCAACACGTCTCGGTTGATCATGTGGTGGGTTCGGTCGGTAAGAGCGCAACAAATGATGAGGACATTGCAATTGTAGGCTAAATCAATGACTTGTGGATAGAACTCATATGGAACATATGGTTTCTTCTTCCTTGAGTTGTATGAAATTTTGCAACCAAAGGCCTCTAACCTTTTTGCAACTTCTGATCCAATGTTTCCAAATCCAACAATACCAACATGTTTGCCACGCAGCTGAAATAATTATTTATATATATGAACAGATTTGGAGTACGAGAGTCAAAATATATAGTAGTACTTTGATTTTTCTATCTTAATTCATGTGATACTGTTTGACTTGACATAAAATTTTTTAAAAAAAATAAAATTTTTTGAAATTTGTGGTCTAGGAACTTCTTGAATATCATTTGTGCGGATAAAGGGTAAAAGAAAATTTTGAAGTTAAATTATTTTTCCAATTATAAAAATGTGACATTCTTTTTGGAAATACGAGAGTCAAAATAATACTTCATAACCTGTTTTAATTTGTTTGTTGGATTTTAACTTGATACGAAATTTTAAAACGTAAAGAAAACTTTTCAATCTTGTGATGTTAAACTAACGATATGCATAATGTACTAAAATGTCATTTATCTCATGATTTTAAATATGTTGTGTGCAAAATTGAAATTGAAAAGTTATCAAAAGAGAAACGAAACGTTATTTTTTAAACGGATCTGATTGTACATTAATCAAGAGATGTTTTGTAATTATATATCTAATACGTGACCTGATTGTACATTAAGTTCAATTATCTTTGAGTGCACTGATGGCTGTGCAACTAATAAGGCCTAATTTAATTAGGGTTAGACTGTGTTGTTTTGTTGGTTAAGTTACCAAATAAGACATGCATGGGATGTTGATCCTTAATTAAAAGGAAATGATTCATTTTTTACACAAAAATAGGTATTTCGATCTCTCGTTCGATTTCTGTGATCACTCAATTAATAATTATTATTTTAAAAAGTTATTTTTTATTAAACAAAATTGGAATTAAGAAAAAAGAAAAAGACTTTTTGAGATACATTTTTGTTTCAATTTGTTTGTTTGATTTTCACTTGATATAAATTTTAAGAAAATATAAGTTTTTTTTGAATCTTGTGCTGATCTTAAATTAAAGTTATGTAAAATATATCAAAACGACTAATTTTTGACCTAAATAAGTTATTATTTAAATCAATTTACAAGAATAATACATTTTTAAAAAAAGTTTCAAAATTAGATTAAACGTATTTCACAGTAACGTATTTGATATCTTTTATTCAAAAAAATCAACGGGAGAAAAAGTTGATGATTGACGGTGTTAAATAGAAATACGTTACTGTGAGTAACGTTTTATGCTTAATACGTTACTCACAGTAACAACTCTCTGTCAAACTCTACCCATATACGGAATCTGACTAAAATATCCATATTGTGACATTTAAAAAATTATTTTTATCTTGATTAGATTGAGTAGTATTCCATATTTTTATATTTTAAAGATAAGTATCTAGTTTTATTTATTATGTCACTAATATCACATAACAACTCACTGAACACATAAAGAACCACTACTGATTTATTTGTTTTTCAAGTCTTCGAAGAAGGTGAATATCAATAAAAGAATTAAAATTAGATGACAATGCTTTCCAGTTGTTAGAATGACTTTTCAAACTTAAATTTATAAAGAACTTGATAAAATTGAATTTTCGTAGTTTAAACTTGAAACTTTACCAAAAAACATTTATGACCGCTAAAAATACTTACATTTATAAATATATATCGTCTGTGACGGGGTTTATTAAAGTCATTACTCTCAGTGGCGTTATAGTCTTAAGTTGTAATTTCGGATTACGACATTGTCAGATTCCGTATATGGACAGAGTTTGACAGAGAGTCGTTACTATGAGTAATGTATTAAGCATAAAACATTACCCACAGTAACGTATTTCTTTTAACACCGTTAACAGCCAACTTTTTCTTCCGTTGATTTTTTTGAATAAAATAATACCTAATACGTTACTGTAAAATACGTTTATTCTAGTTTTGAATTTTTTCTTTAAAATGTATTATTCTTGTAAATTGATTTAAATAATAGTTTATTTTTGTCAAAAATTCTAAAATGACCTTTAACCTTGTGGTTTTAAACATATCACATGGAAATTTGAAATTAGAGAATTGTTAAAAGAAAAGGAGATATTCTTTTTAAAATAAACTAAGAGTGAAGCGTGAAAAATACAACCAAAGTAACTTTTTGAGTTTTATGTCTAAATTATCAGGTGTATCAATTTGCTATCTGAACTATCATTAAATATTTATCAAAACATATCTCAACTATCAGGTGTTCACTTTTCTTACTTAAATGAAGTAGAAAACTCACACACCTAATAGTTCGAATAGGAAATTAAAAAAAAAATACTTTAAATATGTTTTAATCCTTCACTCAAAAATAAAATAAAATAAAATAAATAAGTTAAAATTGAAAAAATAACAACTATAGATTGAGGGACCATGAAAGAAACATGCATGAACCAACCTTGAAATTACAAGCGGGAAAGCACGGATGATCGGGCCAAGCCCGAGCCCGAATATATCTATCAGCAGCAGGAATCCTCATAGCAACAGCGAGCAACAACCCGAGTGCCATATCAGCAACGTCCCGGGAGAAAGCGGGACCGGCGTTAGTGACGGAGATGCCCCGTTCCCGGCACTCCTTCAAGTCAATAAGCTCAACCCCGGTGTTCTCGCAAGCGATGACACCGAGGGAAGGTAGAAGAGAGAGGACGTCGGCGGTGATGGGAGTTACACTCGAACAAAGAATTGCCTCCGCGGACTGTGCATATTTTGCGAGGAATTTGTGAAGCGGCTCGGGCGACTCCCACGCTTTAAGGAGCCGAAATTTCTCCCCGAAAAGACCTTCGTGCATCGAGAAAATTGGCCCCGGACGGATGATGACTAGTTGAGGAAGCTCGTTTTGGTTTTCCGACTCTGCCATTTCTACGTGCCAACACGAATTAATTCATTAATTGAGTCTTCTTCTTGAATGACACGATTTGAATCGCCTAATTTAAAGTGATTTTAAGTACTGTTACGATGGTTGAGTAAATTAAACAAGTGTTTTAACTATTTATTTTTAAATAAAAAATTATAAGTTAGTAAATTCTATCTTATAACTTTTAATTTATAAGTCATAAGCATATTTAAGCATACTCTAAGTGATGAGACTGTAAATAAAAGCATTTTAATACACTTTGCATTGAGTGTTTATACCACATATTCTTAGTCATGGTTTAAGTGATAATTTGTCTTTCATATTTGTTTTGTCTTATTTTTATTTTTATTCTTTTTTTTAAATAATTTTTTAATTTTAAATTTTCACTTGACATATTTAAGATCATAATATTAAAAGATGCTTTGATACATTTTACATATTTTTAGTTTAAGCTTGTGAGATTTAAATTATTTTTTTTACTTTCTTAAATTTTATGTCAAATTAAAATCAGATAAATAAATTAAAATGACTGGTGTATTACTTTTCTAACTCCCAAAAGCTTATTTGATGTAAAAATTAGATGTACCTAAATTGACACAGTGAAACTAAGTTGAGGTGCCTAGATGTGCCTTCTCAAAGTTTAAGTGCTTAATTGACAGTTGAAGCCAAATTTGAATGCCTATTTATGTATTATGCATGCAGCATTATTATTTTTTTAACAAAATATCTAAAGACTATTTTAAATTTGATGTATTTTATTTCAGTTTTCCTAATTTTAATTTCTTTTAACTTGGATATTTAAAAGTTTTTATCAAAATAATAGAGTTTTAGCAAAGTTTATTTTTTAAAAAACTAATTTAACTCAAAAAAAGAAAAAGAAAATTTAAATACTTAATGAATTTCAAAAGGTTAATTTCTTTTATATAACAAAAAACCACATGTTAGATGAATATATTTTACTCTCTTAAAATAAAATCGTGAGAAAAATAGAAAGTATTTATTTATTGAAATCAAATAGCCACAAGTCAATACGGTTGTTGGCTTGTTCTATACAAATTTTCATGCTTATGGCATTATTATTATGATATTATAAACCTAAAATTCTGGGTCTGGACAAACAAATCTTATTGAATAATATCTAATAATATTTTACTCTTGTAGTCTTAATTATTTGATAAAGATTTATTAAATATACTTTTTTAATTTTAAAATTTTATTTATTTTAAGTGATGAATAGCTTCTTATATTTTTTAATTAGTTGTTTTGATTTTCATGAATTTGCTGATATCCAATTAGTAATAACATGGCCATAACAGGCATTCTTCTTAGCTAGAATTATTGCACTAAAATAATGGCTGCTTTTTATATTATTTATTAATGCACCTCTTAACAAGAGTTACAACATGACACTGTCAGTGAAGTGACAATGAATATGAGAGCTAGAATTTTAATTTTTTGAATTTAATATTAAATAGTTTTTTATTTATTCTTGATATATTGTTTGGCACATTATTGTTTTTACAGGAAATTGTTATTTTCATTAACAGTAAAATTTGTAAATAAAGATTAAAAATAAGTAGGGTTAACACTGATCAAATTCATTTTCTTTGAGCTAAAAAACATTAAGATTATGACTCATTACAAAGACATGAACTACTAAAAAGAAAGGAAAAATACAAGCAAAAGAAGGTTTCAAGACTTCTTCCGTAATAATCCCACAGGGAGAATTAACAAAAAAATAATTTCAAAGCTTTAATGTGTTTTTCTTGCGTCTTTTATTTTATACAGAGCCTCTTTTTATAGATCAAGAAAATTCAACAGCATGTGTCTGTGTTGACTCATCAAGTAATACTGATTGGAGCAAAGAGACGCGTAGCTCGAAGTTGATTGTTAGACTTTCGAGGATTATTATGACTGCTTCCAACATCCGTTGAGGTCTTCCCTGACAGGGTTCCTCTCAACCATCCAGTCGTGTGCCCGCGCTACACGAGCAGTCATTCCACGCTCTTCAAATTATACCGGGATAGTCCTCTTCACCCCC
>JACEIK010000802.1:246307-361005 GCA_018107945.1 Datura stramonium
TATGTTCGAGTAGGACATTCAGAGTATTGTTAGGAATTCTAAGACCTGTATTTTTTTGACGTAAAATTTGATTAGATTGGCTGAGATTAGTTTTTGAATTTTTGGAATTTTTACTTGCGAAATTTTAAATTTTTTTTAAGTAAAATGCATGTCAAGCACGATTTCAAAATTTAAAAATGACAATTTTAAAAATTTCAACTTTAATTATGATCAAACGAGAGTTTTAGATAAGTTGTAACATTTTGGACATTTTGCACAAATTGCTTTTTTTAGGTCATTCTTTAAATATTCAATTTTTCATATACTTTTTTGTTTTTCGATTGTTGTTTTAAGAGTAAAGTTCCAAAAACACACTAACTATCCCTTTTTGTGATTTTAGTATCTAAACTATTCGAAGTTTGCGTTTAGTACTTGAACTGTCGCCCCAAGCTTATAGAAACAGACCTGAACATTTATATTTCTCATGTGATACACTCGCCAGTTTATTTTTAAAAAAGTTTCACGTGGCACTCCACGTGTATAATTATTTTCACAGTGACAAACCATAAATAAATTTACAAAATGTTCTGGGAAGAAATCTTCAATTTGTAATTTTATTTTTACTAGAAGTTTCAACCAATTATATTCATTTTCAAAGTTTTCATTACAGTTGAAAAAACTAAACTCACCTGCTTATCACTTTTGCCTTGAACACTGCAGCACTGACTCAATATCCTTTTAGTAGGCGTTTAGACATGCGATTTCATGTCGCGATTTAAAATTTTGAGATGAAATCAGTGTTTGGACATGCGATTTCATCTCAAATTCTCCAAAAAGCTTGATTTGGGATTTCAAATCATGAGATGAGATTTTTCAAATGCAAAAATTAAACCCACAAGTTTATATTTTGTAAAAAAAAAATCCACTTTATATATACCAATTATATTTACCAATCATTTATTTAATAAATGTAAATAATCTTTGCCAACTATTATATTGTCCGTGAAGAGATTATTTGTACTATGCGGGAGGATTATATTAAAGAGTAGTATACCACAAGTCATGTTTAATTTTTACTTTTTATTGAACTAAAGTTTGATTCTTAAGTTGTGTCTTTTTTTAGAATGACTTAATGATAGTGCATTATATTTTATTATGAATTTTTACTTATTTAGTAAGATTTGTATAAGAATTTGGACAATTTAAACAGTTTTTACAACTTATAGGGTTCTTATGTTCGTAAGAAAAAATACAACTTAAAAATTTCAAATCGCATGTACAAACAAAACTTCAAACTTCATTTCATATAACTTCAGCATAATTTCAAATCATGATTTTATTTCGCATGGCCAAACGGACACTTAATTGTTGAGGTCCTATGCTAAATTTTTCTGAAATCTTGATTTTTAGTATAACTGGGTTTCCATTCCTTTTCTGAAAAAAATTGTCTTATCATATCTTAAATTTCTGGTTTATCTGTTTGAAGAAATCTGTAATAATACCATTTTGCTTGACAGAAATCACTATGAGAAATGGCTAATAGGAATTAGGAACACTTAGAATGAATGATAATTTAACTTACGGAACATGTGAATAATTCTGTCGCTCTGCTTTCATTCAAAAATCAGTTTGAAGAATAGCTGAAATTAACCATGAGTTTCATTGATTCTTTGGAATACAATGGTAAAGTGTGACTGCTGTAGACTGTTGATAATGTTAAATCACTGAACATTCATGTCATTTAGAAGAACCAAGTCCCCCTATCATATTGATTTTTACCCTGCTTCTTGTATCTTTGTTTTGAACCCCCTCCCTTGCTGGAAAATCTGTCTCAGATTGATCTAAGAAGTAAACTTCTTAGTAACGAAAAAATGAATAG
Organism: Datura stramonium; assembly: GCA_018107945.1. NCBI lineage: Eukaryota > Viridiplantae > Streptophyta > Magnoliopsida > Solanales > Solanaceae > Datura > Datura stramonium. The sequence goes on from JACEIK010000802.1 coordinate 248,166, forward strand.
TATAATCCCATGGCAATCTTAACTCAAACTCATTATAGCCTCATCATATCCTTTTTGATCAAGACTAGGTAGTTGCCATATATCTAAGAAGTAAGCTCCTTCGGCATCCATTGGAAGATGGTGGAAATTAGTGAAGATCCTAGGAACTTGGATAGTGGTAGCGTATTTTTCTAATCCATCCACCACTAGATTAGCTTCTTTAAACAGTGCTTCCGACATGTTACTGGATTCACATTTGGTAGGAATAGCAAAGTCCATGATCAAATCTCCTTTCCAATCTCTGATAATGCCTCCCCGGCCAGTTTTCCAGATGGTTGAAAGCTTCCATCTGAGTTCATTTTAAACTTATTGATTGTGGGGAGCTCCTAGATAACTGTTAGGCTCCTTGGGACAGGTCTAATTTTCTCGATAAGTTCACAAATATTTGACCAAGGCAGATCGCATTTACAGGTTGGAAATGCCAGATTCATGTTGTTTTGAGAGTCCACAGAGTGTTATAATACATAGAGCTGATATTCACCTTCTTGTGATCCCAAAATTTGCAGGAGTTTACCCTTTTCCAGAGCTCCCAGCAGACTACTAAAGGGGTATCTGAGTTATAAGTTTATGGATCCTATTAACTGGTTTGGTACTAAACCAATTATTATGGGGGACATCATTAACACTTCCAGCATTATGTTTAAATGCCTAACGGACCCCCAAACAAGCTCCACATCTTCACAACATATTCACTCTCAGAAAAAACATGTTGGATTGTCTCAATTTTGGAGAGGTATAGCAGAAACATCTTGACACTAGTTTGTTGCCAAATCTGCGCAAAACATCATCAATGAGGAGTTTTTTTTGGAGCATTCTCCGAGGGAGAAAGGATATTTTAAAAGGAATGCTTCACTGTCCATCTTGATCCCTTCCCTGTTGATAGACTGATTTGGTATAAAATTTAACATCAGCAGCAATTTTCCATACAGGGTAATCCTTCTGATTTTGATCACCAATATGCAGGTTCCTGATATGATTGATCATCTCAGAAGGTAGAACTTCTTTTAGCTTATTAATGTAACAAGTTCCCTGATTAATGTAGTCAGCCACATTCTGTTTGTGAGATCTATTTTAATAAGGGTAATTCTTCGCAATTGCACCCTTCCCTATCCAATTATTCCACCAAAAGTTGGAGTTCACTTTGGTTGATATCCCAAACTATGTTACTTTAATTTCAGCGTGATCCTTAGCCATCAGGAGGTGTTTCCATGTGTGTGATTGACCACTTCTCCACTTCTTAGCCACAGGATGAGTATACCTGCAGTACTTGTTCTTTATGAAGGAGCTCCAAAGATTGTACTGAAATCTTGTATATTTAAGCAACAATCTAGGTTTTTATATCTCTTAACTTATTTCCTGATTTTTTTATGAAAGGCCGTGGAGAATTTGGCTTTATTGTCAACTAAATTAGATGTCGGAGGTGATTTGATTAGAGCATTTGGTGAGCAAAATCTGTGTGGAAGGCTGATGTTGCTTTTCAGGTTAGTTCTCCTTTAAACCAAACTATCATTATGCATGCTTGTGGCCTAGTGTTCTGCTTTTTCTTCGACTCTCTCAATCTCCCTCTCTCTCTTTTTTTTTTTGTTTGATCTTTTTTATTTGAGTTTTTGCCTATGTTATCTAATAAAATGAGATGATCGGAATCTAGACACAACATAGTTGAAAGTGTGTTGACATTTGTGGAGAACTTTCTTACTAGAGGAAATGAAGATCAAATACAGGTAGTCCTTACCTATCCCTCATTAATCTCAAAGATTGTTGTCTTTTTTTCCCATCATTTATTGTTTTACTTGGTGTTCCTCTTATTACTGGAGTGCTATGTGCTTTAGGTTCACCATGACAGCCAAGTTTTGCATCATCTCAGACTTGTAATTGCCGAGCCTGCGGGGTAAAATTTATACCTCCTGAGTGGACAATATAGAGAAGCAGAGGCTTTGGGTAATTTTGCTCGTCGTTCAATAAGGTGGATAGGGACCTCGTTATTGATAGTACTGGTGCAGATCTCATTCCAGTATTTCGAGTTCTACGTTCCCTAGTCATGAATGCAATGGACCTGTCACCACCAATGATGAGTGCTTCTAGGACAATAGGATACTTGTGTTTTGGTAGTCCATCCCCACCATTTGATAAGGTTGAGTATAGGAGATAGTTTGTGTTCTGTTCTTTGAGATCTATCACACTCACATCACTGATTTCTTTAATGCTCATACACACTCCACTGTTGTTGTTTCAGTTGAGGCCATCATCGCAGATCCTCCAGTATCTTGTTGATCTGGAGTCTCGTATAGGAGAAGAAGCACATCCTGCTATTATTTTTGTAGAATATTATTCTTTGAGACATTCTATATGATCAAATATTATTTTGCTAGAAATTTATGAATCTTATTTTATGAAACAGAGAGTTGTTGATGCACACATCTTCCCTCCTATTATTCAAATTTTTATTTAATCAAGAGGACGGTAATACCAATTATGAGGCTACATACGCATCTCAAGTGCTGCCAAGAGAGGATCTCACGAGCAGATTAGGTACAATCTTCTGGAACAGTGTGCTGTTGTTTCCTATGTATGAGTGTCTAATGCATCTGTTTGTCTTTAATAGCTATATGAATATTTGTGTGCAATATGCATGTGTGTTGTATCATTGTGAAGTTGCGCTGGCTAGAAGTAATTGGCATAAGATTTTAACAAAATGTATACCAATACTTGGCTTGTTGGGATATCCGCGTGATTAGATTTTATTGTAAATATTGCTACTATAAGTAGCTATCTTTAATGTTGTGATCATGACTTCTAGGGAAATGTTCATGTTGGGTCTTTCTCTTTTGCTATTCTAGTGGTTCTAGATTTAGATTATTATGTGGTCACTAGTATTAGGTCCCCTTACATGCATGTGATTTGTGTGTTTTACTAATCTATACATACATATGGTTATTGAGAGCCAGTTCGATCAGCCAGATGTTGGCAATATTGCACAAAGGTTACTAGGGTCATACTGGCCTGGAGAAGTATAATATGATTTTGGGTAACTTAATAAACTTATTGAGTTTTGTACATCAGTGGTACAGTGTGGTGGGACTTGACTAGTGTTTTATGTTGACACAGTGTTTGCCTTCTGGCCTACCAAATGAATGAATATCCCTAGAGTCCATTTTGAGCTCATCAACATTTTCTTTCGCAAACCCTGTTTTTAAGGGGATTGGACCGAAAAGAAAGCGAGTCAGTTGTTCTAATACTACCTCTTGTCAGTTGAATCTATTGATTCTGTTTCTTATTGATCGAGCCATTTTAAGTCTTTTTTGTTCAACTATGTATTAACTGTTGTTGTTTGGTTGAAGAGCTCTCAATTAAATGTGACGTTAATCTTGTTTTATTTGGAAGACATCACAAGATTAGGCAGTTGTTGAACAACACACTTTCGAATAGTCAAGGGATTGATTACTAGGATTTAATAGTAGAAGTTAGAGATAACATCACAAATGACAGTTTTGTGATCTTGGTAATTGCAATACTTATTTCTTATCTATTCCAAGTACCTCAAATCATCTCTCAATATGATTAATCTTCAATGTGAACTTTCGAAATATACTAGAAATAGTATTTCGATTCAAAATTTTCAAGCTCGAATCTTCGATATTATCCACAAATTTCTCCCAAACAATGGTTGAATTGTGGAAGAAAGGTGGGCAACGATATGTTTTAATGGGGTGAAGCAGCGCACACACTCATAGATTGTATCAGCTAGCGTGATGTAAAAATCGCAAGATAATTATATATACATAAAACATATCATCAGTGGCATTGCTACCTTAGGCCAAGGGTCGAAAAATTACACTATTTAAGTAGGTCAAAATTTTAGTTATATACATGTATGTGTGTGTGTCTACTTTTTTTTTTAGTTTTCTATATGTTACTTTTTTTTATATTCTGATACTCGTTAGTGAAATCCTGGCTCCACCACTACATATAGTCGTCCGCCATTGAAGATCCAAATAACATATAGTAATCCACCGTCTGAAGATACATATAACATATAAATGAAAAGGACGACAACCCAGATCTATGCTATTATCCATACAAACATACAAAACCTCTCTGTATTCCAAGGTTATGTACATACAATTTACAATCATGGAAGAAGAAGAATATCCAATGACGACCCAAATCTATGCTATTTCGCGAGGCAAAAGGCACATTTCTGGAATTGCTTTTTTCAATGACTCTCTATGGTGTAATTTCGTAATTGAAAGATAAATTTTTACAAACATTTGAAATTGAAGAGGGATTGTTGCAAAGATCAAATATAGCCATTGCCAAATTTCCTAATTGAAAGAAGATGAAGAGTGCAGGGACAGACGACATTTATGAAAGAGGTATTTGCTATAAAATTCTAAGTTTGCTAACTTTTTCAATAGTATATTTTGTGTTACACTCTATTCATTTCAAAATAAGTGGTGTTTTAATCTTTTTTTATTTTATTTCAAAATAAGTGGTGTTTTACGTAATTAAGAAGACATTAACGATGTTCTTTCAATTTTACTCCATATTTATTAGAAGTAAATAAGTAAAACATTTTTCTTTCTAGAAATGAATAGTTTTTTAAGAACGCGCCTAAGCTAAAAACACCACTAATTTTAAAACGGAGAGAGTACAGTCGTAAATAAATTAGCATTTTTTTTTTTAGCATGGACAGAAAAAGCTAATATAATTGTCCCAAATAAAAAATCAGGATAGTTTTTGCAAAATCGTAAACTGCCCCATAACTATGCCCCCGTTAGACTTTCCGCCGTCGTGAGTCTGTCTCAAATCCTCAGAATTCGCAGATCTCCTCATCATCAACGGCTCAGGTCAAATTGTATGTTTCTCGTTTTCCTGTTCTTCGTTAGTTAATTAAATTATACTTTGCTGTCTTCTTCCTGCTACATAACGCACTCGTTCTGCACAGGTCCAGTTATCCATCGCGGATGTCTAATTCTAACCCCCAAAATAATGTTCTCCGGCATAGCACTAATACGGAAGCTTATGTGCAGGTTTTTTTTTTCTTTCTATTTTTAAATAAATATTTGTGCAGTGCTTTGTTAATTTTCTTTATCTCTTCAGCATGCTTAGTTGCTCAAACTTGTTTGCCCTGGATTTCGTGCCCCCAAATAAGAAAATAGGAATATTAGCTAAAAGTTTCAGTTTTCACTGTCAGTCAAAATATCCAGAAATTTAAAAAAAAAAAATCTTATGCCAAGGGGATTCGAACAACTTATGTATATGAGAACAAGAAAGAAGCCCATATTCTTACCCTCTTTACATAGGGGAAAGGGGTTCAATTGACCCTTATCTCCGGCAACCTTTTCCCACTTTCAAGTTTTAACTTTTTTCATCTTAGTGAGGAAAGGTGATGCATAGGTCTCATAACTGAGAGTGATTTTAAATGTTCTTGTACTTTCACTTTGGATCTTTGCTGATTATATACCATAAAACCTTTATGGGCGTGAGATGGCTATACCTTATTTCTGATATAGGAGAATATTGACTAATGTATTTCTAACTCTTTGATGGGAAAGAGGAGCACCTTTCTTATCTAAGAAATAGATGCTTATAAAATCTTTATCTTTGGTGTAAGGATAGGCAGACAGAGAATCTGAACTCTTTTTGGGGTTAGTATGAGTCAGGAGGTGTAATCTGAGAGGCTTTATTTATTTATTTATTTATTTGCTTTTGTAAATTTGCAGTACCTTCTTAGTGCAAATTAATAAAAAAAATTATTAAGAAAACATAATGACTACTTTTTCTTGATGAAGCAAGTGGAATATTACTAACAAATGCATTACGAAATGCATAGATTACAAAAGAAAAAAAAACATAAAGAATATCCTTTTTTTAGTGAAGTGTGATATTATTAACAAAAGCATCACGAAGATGCATGTATTACAAAAGAAAGAAAAGATAGAGAGTATTATAGTCAAACAGATGAACCAGAACAGAAATATGTTGGTAAAAGAGGAAGAAACGATCATTAGAATGGTTGGATGAATAAATTAATATTGGTGTGATATCAATCTTAATCTCACTTTTGTTGCTGTACAAGCTGTATTGGTTAATCCCCTCTAGTCTGTAAAATCTTATACACTATTCGTGATACAAATGCTTTTAAATTGCTGAACCATTACACATCAGGAAATTTTCGTTGGAAGGAATCTGAAAGAGAAAAAACCCATATTTAATATTTATTTACAAAAATACTAACTTGAATATCATAACATGTGGTCTAATAGGTATAATACGAACTCTTTTAATGCAGCAGTGTGTTTAGTAATTTAAATCTTATAGCCTGGAGGTAAATGCCCTTGAATATTATCAAAGGTTCGCTTCACTTAAGCCTTGAAACTAGGTAAAAAAACTGGTGGAGCACTTCGCATCGGTTAGGCCTAGTTCCAATCTAGGCACCAAGGCGAAAAAGGTGTTTATCTCTGAAGAGGGCAACACAAAAAAATAATTACTCTCTCTGTCTCTATTTAGGCAAGCAATCTTCAGGAAATTGCTTCATCATCCAGATTTTTTTAATGTCACACGAAATGAGCCGAAGCGTCTCTTTTGAGAAAAATTCTGTGCACCATTATGTAAATAAGAGAAATACTCTCTTTAGAGATCAGAATATTTTTCTTAAATGCTTTTATAGAGCCTTTGATTTGATGTGTCTAGACTGTTGGATGTTGAGTTTGGTAACTCTGATCATCCCCTGAGCTTACATATAATTTAATTTTCTATTATATGTTAGTGGCATGTCCTTTTAATTCCTTTGCTTCTTTACAAAGTGTCGGCACAATTTTACTAAGTCATGAACTGATGGTTGCAACCCATGTGCACTACAAAAGCTGTACATTTTTAGACAATTAGTGGAAGTATGTTAAGACATCTATAAAGCATTTTACATCCTCTCTAATACCCTTTGACATGTCTAACCCATTTTTTGAATTTGCATGTGCACTGAGTATTGAACAATCGAGACTGACACTCCACACAAAATTGACAAGAAAAGAATTTGTGCCCTCATCCCAAAACTTTAAAGCAATACATGGAATACCCCCAGACACTTATAAACGGTTTGCAATTGCATACCTATATATCTATAAAGTATACAAAAACATAACTATATCTGATGAATTACTAATTACCTTTTGTCTTAACTGAAAATGGATGCTCTCATATCTTTGTTTTTTTCCTTTATTGTTTTGCCTTTAAATATATTCTCTTTTGTTTTGTACTAGTAATTGTTACTTTCCTGTTTATTACAGATTTTGGGGACAGGAATGGATACACAAGAAACATCCCCATCTGTTCTGCTCTTCTTTGATAACGAAAGATTCATATTTAACGCTGGAGAGGTAACTCTTGAGTGATAGTAATATCTGTTTACCCACTACATTTTTCTTATGGAAGAGAGATTGGGGACGTATAGTATTAACAGTGACATGCTGAGTTGAAAATCTACCTGACTCTATTTATGCGTCGTCCTTGTGAGCAATGTCATGCCTATCTTAGGTATTCTCACTTTCCCAAACAATCTCATTCCTAGTAACTTTCAAATCTTAATTGGACAGGCAGCTTGGAGATACCAACACAATGCTATTTCTAAAATATGGGCCTTTCTTAACAAAGTATGATGAGTAGAAGTACTCTGTCTAGATTCAATCTTTTAGTCAATCGATAGAATGCTTAAACCCAGATTTTTCCTGTTAATCTTTAGTGAGTTTACTGAAGTGAAGATCCAGATTAAACTCTAGGTTGAACTGAATTAATTGCTTTATGCAAAATTCTAATCTAGACTGTTGGTACTGTATCTGCTAGTTCACCGTCAACAGTTGAACTTTCCAAGTTTTCTTTGTTTTTTGGGGAGCGGGGCTTTGGAGGAGGGCGTGTGACACTTTCTGTGATTGTTTTCCAGATTCAGTAGAATTTTGTTAGCTTTCTGTTGTGGTTTTAGTTCAAATAGTTTTCACTAATGGGAATTGAAGCTCTGCATTTTGTATTCTGTTAAAAAAAAACAACAACTTGTTCTGCACTGCAAATATTATCCACTTGTTTAATATAAAAAAGAAAGAAGTACTTACCCACTTGCGGGTTAGTTTTAAGAACACTTGTAAGGTGTTATCCCTCAAAGCATTACTCATGTTGCAGGGATTACAACGTTTCTGTATGGAGCATAAGATAAAATTATCTCAGGTATGTCTCAACATGCACAATTTCAGTTTCAAAGTACAAAACTAACTAATTGGTCACTGCTTTTGTTGGACAAAAACAACACTGTTGTCGATTTTCAGGTAGACCACATATGTCTCACTCGTGTCTGCTCAAAGACAACAGGTGGACTTCCAGGTTCATCTCGACCTTCAGGGAATGAACTACTTTTAAAGCCACAACTCGTTTGTCCCTTTAGTTTTCGTAGAGAATTAAACTGATTTTCTATGTGGTACAATATGTTACAATTCTCAGAATTAAATCTCTCATGAAATCATTTTCCTCATGATCCCTATTTCACCATTTCTCAGGCTTGCTATTAACTTTGGCTGGCATGAACAATGGAAGCCCTGAGAGTATTGGGCATGTGAGTACCAGTCCAGTGCTTACCTCCCATATTTTTCATATGATACTTATCATAAATTGTACAGTTTTAGTGGCGGCGCTACTACTTACTAAAAAAGCATCTCTATTGGTTTTTTAAGGTCAGCATATGGGGTCCTCCGGATCTAGATTTATTGGTTAATGCAATGAAGAATTTTGTCCCTCATGCTGTCATGGAAAAAACAAATATCATCCCACAAAGTGACAACGTTACGATTAATGGAAATAGATCTGCATTAGCTCCCCCTATACATGCACAGGAGCTGCAAGCTAAACCCAAGTTCAAGGCAGTTAGTTTATCAGCTATTCTCCTATCACCAACTCATTTGGCAGGATCTCATTTTAGTTCAAATGATACCTCCATTGTATATATTTGTAAACTACATGACATCAGGGGGAAAGTTGACCTCGGAAAGGCTAAAGCTTGCGGACTCAAACAAGGGAGAAAGCTTGGACAGTTGCAGGATGGGATCAGTGTGAAGTCAGATCTTTTGGATACCGAGGTCAGTTCTACACTCCTTAGAACTACAGTATGGACTTTGTTTCTGCAGTACTTGTGTCTTTGAAGTTATTAAATTGCAGCTGCCTTTCATTTTGCCTCATCCAGGTCCATCCAGATGATGTTATAGGTCCACCTATTCCTGGTCCCATTGTACTGATTGTTGACTGTCCAACAGAACCTCATGCACAAGAGTTACTCTCTGCACAAGCTCTTGATGCCTATTATTCAGATTCCCAAAGCAACTCCCCAGAGACTACCAAGGTTGTGAATTGCATCATTCATTTGAGCCCTGCTACAGTCGTCAGCAGTCCAGCTTATGAGAAATGGATGACGAAATTTGGTTCTGCCCAACATATTATGGCAAGAACTACAAGGTCTGTATCTCCTCTTAATGCTGATTTTAGATTTTTCAATATCAACACTGGTTCATAGTCATGCTGACACAGGAAGCATGAAACAATTCCAATTCTAGTATCCAGTGCTAGAATAGCTAGAAGATTGCATTATTTGTGTCCTCAGCTTTTTCCAGCTCCTAGTCTTCCTTCTGTTCAGAATGATGATGATGTTGCAGCACCAAATATCAAGGTACCGCTGGAGGTTTGTTCTCTAAAAGTTGATAGTCACTTGTGAGAACATCTTTAAAAGTCTAGGAAATCTTGTGATATGATACTTGTCTTTGCAGGGTTCAGTTTGTGGCATATCTGCTGAAAATCTCTTAAAGGTATTGTTGACCCCAATGTCCTGATTATTTTTTTTTCCAGAAAGGTAACAGTATTATAACTTATCAACACAGTGGACTTGCTGGAAACTATGTTTACAGTTCAAAAGAAGCAAGAGCTTATCCTTGTGCTTCTTACAACGACTCTATGGTACCTAATAGTGAATCAGCAACTTCGAGCAATTCTTGTTTACACCAAAAATGAAATAAAAATAAGCAGTTCATTTTGATTTTCTGCACAGGCCTGGGTCTTTCTTCCAAAACATCTTTGCATTTTTTTCCTTCTGTATGGTCCACCATATACAAGCAGGAACTGTTTTCCACCATTTCTTTTACCTAACAGATCCCATTGCCAACTTTTTATTCTGATATCAATGACGAACGAAGTCCATAGTTTTTTTGATAGTTCTCCGGACATTTGTCTATATGCTCCATGGGGCGCTTACGATCTTCCAAACTAAATCAATTTAGTCATTTCATAAGCAAATCTTTATCATGCATTCTTAAGTTCCTTATGCCTAAACCCCATCTGTCCTTTTCTGAAGTGAAACCACTCCACTTGATTAACAGTAAATCTAGTTCACCTGCTAGGTAGACTCTAAGTGAGGAAAGGAATTTGTTCAAACACTCACTATTTGGGGAATGTGCTGCCTGCATTTATGAATTTTTATTTTTTTGGGAATCGTGTCATGTTAAACTGTTCCTTGACGAACTTGTGTTTATGATTACTCTTGGGTAAGTACTTGTGGTTATGAATTATTCCAATAGCAATTCAACAATTTCACTCCTGAGCAGGAAAACTTGGAAGAAAATCTCCCCACTACCACACTGAATCTAACACTCTTTTTGTAATGTTTACCATCATCCTTTTAAAAATGATAGTAATCATTCTCCCTCCTCTCCAAGCTATATTTTAAAATTTTCTTTTTCTTCCAGGCTTAATGCATTATTCTTGCCTATGGTATTATAAGAATTTTCATTGCATGGCCTTCCTTGGAATGAACTTTTCTTTGTATATCTGTTGAACAGTTCACTTTACGTCCTCCCAGGAAACTAGGATTGGACAGATCAAGTATTCAAACTCCGATGACCTACTCAGTGTTCATTGAAGAGTTACTTTCGGAGATTCCTGAAATTGCTGATGCAGCTAAGAACATAAGCAAATTCTGGCACAAACCTAAAGAAGATGAGGTGGAATTATCCATCAGGCAGGATAATGGTGAAGTCGTGACTGAAGAACCATCAGTGACTGGACATGATACCCCTAGGTGTCTGGAGAATGTGCAGAGAGATGATCTGGAGATTGTTTTTCTTGGCACCGGTTCTTCTATACCTTCAAAATATCGAAATGTCAGTTCCATCTATGTTAATCTATTCTCTAAAGGGGGCTTGCTCCTTGATTGTGGAGAAGGAACTTTGGCACAACTCAAGAGGAGGTAATAGCATTGGACTCTTTGGATTTATGTTATGTTGTTCAGATCCTTTTTGTCATTTTTTATTTTGTGTTTCTCTCCAGGGCTTCTTTCAACTGTGATTAATTTACTTAATAACTTTGGAACAGGTATGGCATTAATGGTGCAGACAGCGCAGTTAGAAATCTTAAATGCATTTGGATTTCTCATATCCATGCTTATCACCATGCAGGTTTGTCACGGATACTTGCTTTACGACGTGATCTGTTGAAGGGAGTAGCCCACGAACCGATGCTGGTTATTGGGCCAGAGCAGGTTGGGAAGTTTCTCAAGGAATATATAAAATTAGAAGATCTAGACATGTTGTTCCTCGACTGTAGGAACACTACGAGGTCTAAGTGGGATAACATGGAGACTGACTCTATGTATGATGAAAGTAGAGATCATACTCCGTTGACTTCTCTTTCTGAAGACAGTTCTCTGCTGCGCTCTTCAAAAAGAATGAAGCCAAGCACTCCAGCTGATGACACAACATTGCTAAAGTCTTTCAAGAAAGTTCTCAGTGAAGCAGGGCTTGTGAGACTCATCAGCTTCCCTGTTGTACACTGTCCTGAGGCGTTTGGCGTCATCTTGGAATCAGCAGTAAGAATGAATCACGGGGAAGTTGTACCAGGTTGGAAGGTTGTGTACTCTGGTGACACGAGGCCATGCTCACAAGTTATAGAAGTATCTCTTGGAGCAACAATTCTTATACATGAGGTTAGTGCAACTTTTCCTTGTGTTAAAATGAAGTTGGCTATGCAGATAGTATCATGGCTTGTCTTTCTTTTTATTTTAGTACTATCATTTTGGTACAGTAAAATATCCTTCATTATGCAAAGGGCACGAATTGTAACGTGTTGAACAAGGAAGTTTTTTACCATTGACATGCTAGTACATTATCTTCTGCAGGCAACCTTCGAGGATGGCCTAGTGGAGGAGGCTATAGCAAGAAATCACAGCACAATCAAGGAAGCTATAGAAGTGGGAGATTCTGCTGGTGCATACCGGATAATATTAACTCACTTCAGCCAAAGATACCCAAAGGTACCTGCACTTGATGAAGTGAGTATGCAAAGAACTTGTATTGCTTTTGACCTAATGAGTGTAAACCTAGCAGATTTGCCAGTGCTCCCTAAGGTTCTTCCCTACCTCAAATTGCTTTTCAGAAACAACAATTAATTTAAATTTTGAAGTAACATATTGTAGACACAGCTTCTGAATTGTGGATATTTTTATTTAAATACCTCTCGAATTCCTAGAAGGCATTTACATTTGTTGCTGATCCCATCCTAAGGAAAAATATGAAAACGAAGACAAGAAGAGTGTGAATTCATCATCTTTATAATTGTAAAAATAGGTTAGATATTTTGTTTTCTATAAGTTTCTTTAATTTTCTTAAAATAGTATTGTACTTTCTACATTTTTTTTGTGTTACTATGTTATTTTATTGAAGTATAAATTAAAAAATTAAAAATTCATGAGTCTTATGCCCTATGTCTCGAGGCTTATGTCCCGTACTAACTAAAACGTCCCACCTCACACCTGCCATGGTTCCTTCAACCTGTTGATAAAAGAAATAAAAGAACAAGCACAGTTTAAACTGAAATATTTAAAAATTTAAAATTAATTAAGATTCTTATATAAATTATTTTTAAAAATTATATAACATAATTAGAAATATCTTTCAGTTTTGTTTTAATATACTAATTTTTATTTATATATACTTGTATTGCGGAATAGACGTTGCAAGAAAAGAAATATTAGAGGTAATTAACCTCGTTTGAGGTTCAGTCATTCAAGGAAGATCCACGAGTCAAGTTTAATAAGTAATAACACCCTTATAATAATCTTTGAAAAATTATTGAAATCTTTAAAATCCTTAATTTTAATGAAAACTTACAAATTTGAAATTTTATATTTTTTTAGTTTTTTTATATTTTTTATCTTTATTATTTAATTATCTTAAACTTTTAAAACAACAAATAATTTAAGATAACTAATTTTCCAAAAAAAAGCAATAAATTATTTGAGACGGAGGAAACAATATAGGATGAATTAAGCTCTATATGCATTCAATATAATCCATTTTTTCAGGATAGCCTACTACTCTCTCCGGTTTATAATAAGTAATAATTTTAGTTTGGACATATTTCTTTAGATAATTACTCACCTCTATAAAGTAAGAAGTGTTTTTATTGACTTATCTTTAATCAAAGTTTATGAAGAAAAAATAAATCTTTAATAATTTTTTTATTTTTTTTATTTTTTTTATTTTTTTTATTTTTTTTATTTTTTTTATGTTTTTTCTTTTTTTTCAAATAATTATTATTTTAAATTAAAAAAAATATATCATTTATTAACGTAATCCACAAACTTTTCTCTTTAGTCGTCTGTCCATTAATCACAGTTGGACCAACTTATTCAAATTAAAACTAAAAATACGATTTCTTTAATTTAAACTAAAGGGAAAAGATTCACCAAATTTGATAATTATCAAATTAATTATGTAGGAAGTAATTAAATATATTATTGTAAGATAGAATTTTTAAAATGACAGTTGCCAAAGTACAAGAAGGATGTACCTAAGTGTTACTCCCACGTGGCCCACCCTCTTTGGCTCGAGCTAGTAATATGATATCTTGTGTCTGGCATGCCTGGCAGAGCAGTAAATATCTCATGAATTAATGTCGTGGTATTAGGGTTAATTTGCGTATACCGGTGATTTCATGAGATCGCATGCATCTCTCTGGCCAGCCAAGTATCGAGCAATTAAATAAATCGAGTTAGAATATATGGAAGAAATCGCGTAGTATTTTTTATCTTTTGTCCGAAAATCGAGGCATGCATGCACACTCACTTTTCTCAGCAACGTGTTATTTCAATTTCTAATGAACTTAGGTCATATTAGGCGTATTTTTAATTGTTAAAGAATAAAAAATAAAGATGAACTTATATTAAGGACAATTTGTGTAATTTTATGTCATTAACTCGCTCAAAAATAACACGAGTCGGATCAAATGATGAATTAATGAATGAGCGAGGTTATTAATTCGCGCAAGAATTATTTGGATTGAAATAGATTGAGTTAAAAATGGTGAATTAATAAATGAGCGAGTTATTTCCGCTTTGGCCCCATTTACTTGGTTCAAAATATTAAACAATGGATCATAACTCAACGCGCTCAATTTTTACTAAATTTTATTTTCAGCTACTGATTGTCTTCGTTTAAGTACCTAACAATTTTCTCTCTCTTTATTATGGTTATATGTAATATACCAAATAAAATTACAACTTCTTTTGAAAATATATAATAAAAAATTTTATGAATCAATTTAAACTACATATCAGCTTAAATTAATTGATTAAACGGGCTAAAATAAGTTAAAGTTATTCAATAAGAGTAATCAATCAAATTATAATGAATTCAAAACCGTTGACAGGGACTAAATTGTGTGTGGGAGGAAGAGTTACTAGATTCTCTTCACATATAATTTCAACTTGCATATTTTAAAACTTGAATCCCTTTTGTAAGTCAGAAATTCAAGGTTATTTATTTTAATTAGTTAAATTTTAGTTTTGAAGCAATGTATTCCCTTTTATTCCCATTTAACTCTATAATATAATAACTGTTAGATTAGCTATAAAAAATAGATCAGGTCATAATATTATCTTAAATATATGCTTAGAAACAAATATTATAAGAATCAAGTCAGAGTTTACTTATAAATAAGGGATCAAAAGTGCAATTATCTCATTAAAAATAAATTAAACCAAAATATTTAGATTCAACAAAATTATATGTACGGTTACTAATACTTTGTATAAATACTCAAGATATAGCCATTTCTTATCTAGAAAATCTAATAAAATCATTTCTCCGTAAGAAAAAACCTTGTAAAAAAATAAAAAATGCTAGCCTTTTCCTCTTCTTCTCTTTTTTCCAAATATGAGTAATGGATGGTCCTTTGAAGAAGCACTTATTAGCTATGATGACCATCGGAACAATCACGACAACTGCGCGCGCCTCGGTCTCAAACAAATCGGACTAATGAGTTATTGTTTGAAGGTTTGTATGTTGATGATACTATTGATTTTTCATCTCGTCATCAACAATATTATTCCAAAGAAAGTCCTTGAGTTTGATGTTGAGTTAGGGGCAGAAAGGTCGTTAATGGCAAAGAAGCTAAATCATAATGCAAGTGAACGTAATAGAAGGAAGAGAGAGAAGATGGTGCTGTTTCATTCCTCTGTAGTTCTTTTAGCTACCACTCCTCCTTAACAACTGTCAACATCATCAAAGGTACAACTCACAATTTTTATTTATTTATTTATTTATAATCTATTTAATGTCTGGAATTTGCTGATCTAGATTATTTAATTTCATTGAGTTGAATATCCATGAAATAGCAATACATAACCTTTTAGATATATACTCCTCCTCCCTCAAACCTTCGAATATGAAGTTTTGAACTGTGAGAGCTGAAGTTTGATTTCGGCTGTTCAAACTTCAGACCTTCGGGATCCGAAGTTTGGGGCTTCTCCAAGAGAGTTTGAATAGTTCTAATTTGAGGCGACTAAACTTTAAATATATTGCTAGTTTTAGCTATATATTAAATGAGGTCCTTAAAGTGGCTATTGATTTGCCCTGACAAACTCTCCTTAATGAAGATTTCTCCTTCTAGAACTTCGAACACAAATCTTAGATATCTTCGGGATAGAAAAAAATCATCATCTTTTACGTTTTGTGGATATTAGGGATTCTAACTTTCAAATATTAGCTAATCTATGATGGATTCTATGAGTTCAATGGAAGTGTTACTTTTAGTTTGAAATATATATATATATATATATATATATATATATATAATTTAATAAAAGAAAAAGTTAATACATACATATATAATTTATCGTTTTTTTTTTTTTGAATTTAATAAATTCAAAATTAGCTAAACTAAAAATTCTAAATCCATACTCTTACTTCCAATATAGATGTGCATAAATCTTTCTTGTCCATATAACTATATGTCTCTTCTTTTTTTTTTAAATTTACAGAAAAGCTAAGCTTCCCAGCAACAGTAGGTTATGTGCAAGAATACATACCAGAGTTGAAGAAAGAAATAGAGAGGCTAAGCAAAACAAAGGATTTGCTTTTATCAAATATATCAAAGAAATCAAATCCATTAATCCAAATTGATCATAATTATCAGAGTGGAACTTCAACAACATCAATTTCTGCAAGTCCAACTTTGTAATGGACAAGGTTTTAGTACAAATTTCAACAACTCAAGAAAATGATTTTCAATTTAGAAGCATTTGGAAGTTTAGAGGAAGATCATGGCCTAATTTTGCTAAATGCATCATCCTTTAAAATCTTTTGGGGACAAGATTTTTCTGGCTTGCATTTCAGGTACATGTACATATATGTTATGACACTCAATTCTGTACAAGTATCATAGAAGAAATTCGAGTGAATGGTCAAAAACACATCCTAAAGTATTTAGGTTTTGAATTTTATATCCGAACTATCGGTGTGTAGAGTTTCCTACTGAACTATCATCAAATGTTTTTAGAAACACACCTAAACTATCGGTTGTTCGCACCCACGCGAAGTATCGGGCGAGAAAAGTGAGAAATTGAAGTTGAGGTGTGTTTGTCTTACGTTGGTGATAGTTTCATAAACTCACACACCTTATAGTTCAAGTATGAAACTCAAAATCATATCACTTTAAGTGTGTTTAAATTCTTCACTTTAGAAAGTCACTAAATTATTTTTAACAAAAAAGGTCCATAATTTTATCTGATTATCCACGAGAGTCACTAAATAATTCTTTTTGGCAACAAAAAGGTCAATGGTGCTGAAGTATAACAAAATATCTCTTTTATTTTCCTCCAATAAATGACTAATTTGTGATCATATATTTAGGCAAAGTTGAGTTCTTAGTTGAAAAGAGAAATTTAGTTTTGTGATTTTAATATTCACAAAAAAAATAAAAAAAATAAAAAAAATAAAAAAAATAAAAAAAATAAAAAAAATAAAAAATTTTCAAGTTTCAAATTTGAATTATTAGGAATGTGAGTATCTTACATGAACATTATCAAATATTTAGGAACAAAACGCGCTCAACTATCGGTTGTTGCTTTTTCCTACGAAATATCATGCAGATTCAAGTAGGAAAAGGAGCAATTGATAGTTGAGTGATGCTGATAAATAGTTGTTGATCGTTTAGGTAGGAAAAGACCTTGCGATAGTTAAGATGAAACTCAAAAAACTGTAATACTTGGTCGTTTTCACCTTCACTCTTAGTAAAGCAATTCATGTACTAACTCCCTCCTTTTTGTCACATTATCGGTCCTAAGTCCGAATAAAAAAAAGTATGAAAGCTGGAAACCAACGAAAAACTATTAAATTAATTACGATGAATCCTCATAATACATGTAAGAATTCATATAGCGGATGCCAATTTATTTGTGTGTAGGCGTTGTTGTTAATTCATGAACTGAGTAATAAGAAACTGTCGAACATTTTTCTAATTTGATATTTTATTATTATTATTATTATTTTATATTATTTATTTATTACAGATGCAAGGGGCCAACAGAAATGAGATTCAGATTCTGAAGACAAAGCTTTTAGTAATGTATGAACAAAAAAGAAGACAAATCATATATAGTTTAACTTGGATTTTAAGTATATTGCTAAATAATTGTCTACTGCTCGTTGGTAATAAATAAAGATTGTTCATATCTCTGTGGTTGTGCTTTTAAAACATATTAAATACGACGTGAAGCCATTTGAAAACAACAAGACTTTAAAATAAAACAAAAGATGATGATAGCCCTCCATGTCATACTCCAGGATATAAAAATAATAAGCGGGTTGAGCCGAATTTAAAATTATTTAAGTTGAATTAAAATTGACTAAAAAACGGGTCATAATTCAATTCTCACAATTCTTACGAGTCCGATATCGAAAGGGTAAAAAATTCAGCCGTTCTAAACGGATCATGATCATTTATTGAATCTCTAACGAGGTTCATATTAATAATTTTTCTAAAAAAAGATTCACAACACCTCGTTAGAAGCCCAATGAGAATCGGTTTATTTTTTTTTTTATT
The DNA here is from genome assembly GCA_018107945.1 of Datura stramonium. NCBI lineage: Eukaryota > Viridiplantae > Streptophyta > Magnoliopsida > Solanales > Solanaceae > Datura > Datura stramonium. Next base: position 266,607 of record JACEIK010000802.1, read on the forward strand.
TTGTTTAGCGAAATAAAAAATTTAAAATTAAGGAGAACTATACGTTGATCTTCCAACAAGGATAGTTATGCGTTTTGAAATAAGTTTTACTTCTTTGTAAAACTAGAATTATAAATCATGTGCATGCAGAATAGAAGATTAAATGTAATTTTGATTTTGAGATTTTTGTCTTTTTATATATATATAGAGAGAGTATTTGTTAAAAAATGTGAATTTACGGCCAATAATTTTGTTGGAGATATCGTCCGAAATATGAGATTTTCGTTAAAGTATAGTTAGAAATCGCTACTTTCCCGATTAATGTGGAAAAGTAATGATTTTTTAGTTAGTTTGTTTTGATATGTATAATATTTATGGAATACATTTTCAAGGAATTATAGTTACGTTCTTTTGGTTTTATGTGCTTGTGTGCTCGAGAGGTGAATGCGCGGTGATATCAAGTTAAATCTAAATTCAATATTATCGTTGATAAAGTATAGAAATTTATGTATAAATAATAACAAATATAATCTCATAGTTTTAAAATATAATTAATAAGTGCAAATGCTAAAATTTTATAAACTAAACTCATAAATAAATCTTAAATTCTAAATTTGCTATCTACTATTTGACGTACACATAAAATTTGAATTCTTGTTTACGCAGAAGAGGTAAGTTCTATAGACTTTTGCTTTCATTGAAATTTGAACATAAATATTTATAATTATTATTTCACTTAATTGGCCACTAAATCATGTAATTAATAGTGCTAGACTATTCTAGTTCTTATCATCATATATGTTTTTACATAGTTTAAAGAAAAAAATTAAGAGAGATGATAATTGATTAATATAATTCTATTATTTTTTTTATTTTTTTTATTTTTTTTATTTTTTTTATTTTTTTTATTTTTTTTATTTTTTTTATTTTTTTTGAAAAAACATGATTAATTTTCTCTTAAAAAATAAGTATTATATATAATAAAAAAAACTTTAGAATTAAATTAAAATATTTAACAATTAAAATGGAAAAAGGGGTATTAATTAGATGGCATTTGCCGTCGATTGTAAGCACGTAGATTTTTCTATAATTATCTCGTGAATAATTTAATTATATAAATTTCTTTTAGATTGTTAATGAAAAAATAAAATATTTTAAAGTTGAAATTTGAGTTTTTTAAAAAGTTTTAAAATTGCTTTAAAATAAAAATAAAATTTGAAAAATCACCTGATTATTATTAAGAATTGATAAGTAAAAATTAAAAATCAAAATCGACAGTTAAGCATGTAAAAGATGATGGATTGTTAATTAAATCCGAATTGTGTACTCGTATTAAAATAACAACAATATAATTTGATAAGAAAGAGGTCAGGATAGGATGAAAATGTTGATGATGGACGAGGAGAATAAGAAAGGGCAGGCCATATACTATAACAAACGGTGTATAAAACTTTGAATGGATCTAATGGTGCTGCTTTAAGATGCCACCATCTACTCATCAATTTTGGATAAATATGTCTGTACATGTGGGGGCTAAAATAGTCAAGTTAGACAAAGGTTTTTTTTTTTGACTATTTGGAAACCAGTGCATTTTCCAATGACCTTCAATTGCATTTTCTTTATTCTTTTTTTGATATTTTTTTTCTCCATTTTTATTATATTATAATAACACAATAATTTACTTTAAATATTTTCATTTAAAATATCATCTTCATAAGTTACATCTTTTCATTTTCACTTTATTCTAATAATGTCCATTAATCTTATTATCTTTATCTCATGATTCTCATCTTCATAATTCCTTATTTTAATATTGTATTTTAAGTCCATAACCCCAAATAATATGTTACTTGTAAATTTTGACATCACATGTGAATCGAGGATTCAAAATTAATAATACGGATATGATTATGATTACTCGAAGAATGTGTGCGTCTGCTAAACTCAAATACTATTGAAAAAGCAAATAATATGTGTGCCCTGTGTTCTTTTTCGTGGCACTAATGTATTGTTGGAAAATGAATCAATCAAATGTTAGAAATCATTCTAAATGAGAAAATGATTTTAAGGTTAATTGGTTGATTTGTTAATTCCTAATTAAGCTAATTAACACATAATTAGCAACAATATATGCTATCTGCTTTGATTGAGGACAACTTTCTTATAAAAACAGTTCAATTATAATAATTAAGATATGGTGACAACCGAAAACATTAATATAAAAGCTAAAGAAATTACCTTGCATTATCTTATTCTTCTATTTTGATTTCTTTTATTACGATACTTTTCATTAGAATGAAGAACGCATGATTCATCATTGAAAAATATAATCGAGATAAATATGATTCGTTTATTCATAATTAGATATTTAAATTCAAATTTTAAAAAATAAAAAATATTTGATAGATTATACTTTTAAATTTTATGGCGTGAATCTAAATTAATTATTTCGATGAAAACCAAAGGAAAAAAATCGTATGCTAGTTCTTTGTCATTTCATGATGTGTCTGTTTGAACAATTTATTGAAAAACCTTTTGAAATTTCTTTTTGGGAAAGCATTTTGGAAAAATAAATTCTATAAGGATAAAACAATCTCTCGGTCTACATTTTCACAAGGTAAAAATAAGATCGTATGTATCACTCTTCTCAAATTTCACTGTTAAATTATACGAAATATATTATTATTATTATTAAAAAAAGTAAGATGACTAATTAGTTTATACTCTATAAAATAAAAATAAGAATATTTAAATGGAATAAGTATAATGCCTTCTTGCTTTTAAAGAGGAAAAAGAAAACTTCAGAAAACCAATGAACGACATTTTGATAATACTGACTAAAAAAAAATGAAATTCTGTTATGATATGTCCCTCATATTTTTAGTGCATTCATTTGTTTTCTCTTTTTCCTTAAAACGGCCTGAGTCTTTGGCTAATAAATTACATAACTCAATTTCGTCCATCTTTATATTTTTCAAAAAGTTTATAAAATAAAAAATTTCAATTAAATTACATGTTTTTTTTGTTTTTTTAAATTTATAAATTATATTAAATTATTGAAAAGATAACAAACGTCTTTTAAATATATTTGTACGCGTAACCATAATTAATTATATCTATATATTCTCACCTCAATTAATATCTATCATTTAATTATGGTGAGTTAATGTAAATATCGTGTAAATATCGTGAGTGCGACAGTTTTGCCTTCTCTATTTTCATTGAGATTGATAGGTATAGATAGGTAGAAGTAAAAAAAGCTACAAACAAAAGAACAAAAAATAAGAAAGTAAAAACTGCCATATATAGATCGAAAATACCTGTACATACATAAATATTTATTCAATTCACTTCTAAACTAGTCGCTAAAAGATATTTCTTTGTATACAAAGTATGAAAGGTGCAATATATTTCAGTGCATATATATATATATAAAAAAAATTCAACTCTTCCGGTGCGTATTTATTAAAGTGCTGTTTTTTATAGTAGATCTTTTTTTTTCAAAAAAAAATTGCAACTCATTATTAATTGCGCTCAAGATACTTGCTTAGTACTTTAATAAAGAAAATTGTAATCACAATTTATTTTGCGATAGGATGATTGAAATTATTTATTTTAATTCTTAAACTTTTGAGACGGAATTTTTTTCGCTTTTAAAGCTAAACACTGCAATATGTGAATTCAAATTTGACGAAAGATTCATATAAATACCAAATATTAATTGAAATTTTTTTTAAAAAAAATTTATAAACCACAATTTCTTTGCTCCACGCATCTAACTAAGTTGGTGCAATTCAGTGGTTTAAGCATAAAGAAAAACTTTAGAGAGTGATAATATGGCCACAGCTTATTGAATTATTTTTCAAAAAAGATACTTTTGGGAAAGAAAAATAAAAGCCACAAAATTTCTCTCTTTTTATCTTTTTGTTTTTTCTCCTTTTACCTAATTATGCACTAATTGATTATAGGGTTGACGGTACCTATCAAGTAAAGTAGCGTAATATAAGAAAATTATTTAAAAAATAATATATTTTTTTTATTTTTTTTATTTTTTTTATTTTTTTTAAATAATATATTTTTATATTTAAAAACATATTTTTGGTTTACTAGTCTAAGTGTACCGCCTTATTACTCTTTGCGTGTGTTCAATAATAATAAGAATAAATTTATAAAATAGCGTAAATAATATTTAAAAGATGTATTTATGTAACAACATAAGAATTTGAAAATTATGAATTTTAAATTGATAAACATAATTATTTTAGAGTTTGATCAATCGAGTAGTTTTTCTTTAGTTTGTCTAATGCTTGATTGAATGAATAGCTTATCCATAAAAATGGGGTTTGATTGAAGATTTAAAAAAATGTTCTTTACGTGAGCACTTAAATGCATGCATTATATGTATATATAAATATTAATATTCTATATTTCAATAAAGACTTAATATATATAAAATTTAGTTAATTTTAATATTCTAAATATTATAATTAATTAATTTCAAAATTTTAATTTCTCTAATTAATGGGTTTTTTTTTTTTGTTAATTTATGTATTTTTATAATTTCTTATTTAAATATTTAGTATTTTTTTAGTTTTTTTATTTAAGTTTGGTTTTTTTTTGATTTGATTCAATTTAATTTTTTTCTCTTTCTCATCTATGTGTCTAGTCAAACACATTCACATAGAAAAACGGAAGATATGTTGTAGATTTAACAAAAGAGAGTCAACAACAACTTAAAGTATGTTGTTTTTTTTTTTCGATTATACACTTTTTTTTAAAGAATAAGAGGAAGGAAGAGGAGGAAGAATTCAATGTATTAATGTCATAAATTATATTTTTAATTTATTTTATTTTTTTTGTTTTTTTAATTTTTTCTTTTTTAATTTTTGTTTTGTTATTTTAATTATTATTGTTTGATTATTTAATTTTGATTTTAAAGTCTTAAATATTATGACTTTTAATATAGTTCAAATAAGAAAAAATTTAAGAAACAAAATTTTAGTTAATTTTAAAATACTAACTATTAGGAGTTGTTACTTTTTATAAATAAGTAAAGATTTAATAGCTTAGAACTTTAGTTAATTTCAAAATCCTAAAAGTGGGATAAGAATTAAATGAGAATTATTTAAGAAAAATAGTAAATAATAATTTTGTCTATTGTAGAGTCCTTTAATGAAGACAAAAATGACCAGCATTTCTAACAACTTTCATGCTTTTGATATAGTACTAATTTAATGTAGCATTGCACATATATATCATGTCAATATATTAAAATTTAATTTATATATATATTATTGAAAATAACAACTTATGTCAAGATAAATCGACATTTGTTTTTAATTGTGTAAATAAATATTGTATCTCGAATATGTTATTGTGAAATAATATTATTGTTTGTTTTATCTCTAGCAGTTCTTTATAAAATATTATTATTTTTTTTATTTTTTTTAGTTTTTTTATATTTTTTATATTGTTTGTTTTTTGTTTTTGGGGTTTTTTTTTTTTTATGAATTTTGAGTTTTTTTAATTTTTTATTTTTTAATAATTAAATAATAATTTGAGAAATAGTAGATGACAATTTTTGTTTATTGTAGAGTTTCCTAACGAAGGACAAGAAAATTCAATTAATCTATACTATATTAAAAGTATGAAGGCCCTTAGAAATAGTGATTGGGTGTCATTTATTAAGAGACATCGCAATAAGAGAACATTTACTCATTTACTATTTTTATATAAATTTTTATTTTTAATTATTTCCATCATTTTATTTTGTAATATTAGATTTTTTATTTATGACATAACTCCATTTGTGGTGTAAATCTAAAAAAAAATATTATCAAGTTCTTTTTCCTTTTTGATAGTCACAAATTTTTTTACCTTATTTTATTATGTTAAATTTCTACTTATTGCATAACTCATTTAATAGTGTTTAGAAAATTACAATTAAAAAAAAATCCACGAAGTTTGCTTCCTTTTTAATTTGAATTTTTTTCTTTTCTCCTTTTGACGTCAGGACTTTATAAAGGTTCTTTTTTCTTTAATTTGGACTGAAATTCTTTTTTCTTAATTAATATAACAAAAAAAAACATATAATTATTTTTTTTATTTTCAAATTCTTTTTATTTATAAATTCTTCCACTTCTATAAAGGAATTTATAATTGCATAATTTAATTCATCAATTCTATTACGTCAACACCGTTGATTCAATCTCCAACCTTGTATATTTTAAGTGATAACCTATCTTTTTTTCATGTTATAAATTTCTCCTTATGTTGTGAATTTGAAAAATCAATATTAATTGTTATGTTTAAGTAAAGTTGTTTGTATTCAAATAATTTAACACTAAGATTGTCTCCTTTGGTTAGTCTAGTTCTGATATTATGTTATTTCCTTTAATTGAATCTTATATTGATATTATATTGATTTAGATTTTGTATTTACTCCTTCCCGACATTCTTCGTCTAACAAATACGTTGCGAGTTTCATGTATTCGGGTTAAAATAATCTTTTTTCATCTCATAAAATATTTTTTATAAAATTCTAAAATATTATAATTGTAACTCTTGTGCGCGATATATTTTACATAATATTGCAATGGAATTTAAAAGAATTTCGTGAACAAAATTATGTCGATTAATAGCTTAGGTGATAGATTCTTATTGGATACTAAAATCTTAGTAATTGGTGTTGGATTAGGAAAATATAAAATGAGAACAAAGGAAGGCACACGAATAACTATAACATTAGTTGACAAAGAGGTAATAATTTTATTTTTATATTCTATATTTATAGTGTCCATAGCCTTGGGGGTATGATTAGCTTTTTGGTGCCCTATTAGGACTGTTTGGCTAGACTGCGAGCCTAAGCACATCTGGTGCACATTTGGCTCTAACTGATTCATGGAATCCTTGGGCTACTCTGTGGTATGTCTGACCTCGGCCAAAAGTTGGGCTATATTTTTGTCACGTAACATCGGCTGTGAGTCACGCTCATATAGGGAAACCTATACGAGTGACAAGGCCACCATGTTGTCTAGTTATCTCGCTCAGCCATAATGAATCACAGTTATCTGTGGCGAGTCCCCACCTGCACTTGAATACGGCCCCACCGGCCAACCCCAATCAACAACACTAAAAGCAGTGGCATACGCCACGACCCCACACAGCGCAGAGCTGCTTAACCACGGGAGATAAAATGGTCGGGACGGGCCCTGGCCTACCCATCTTGTACACAAAAAAGAAAGAAAATAGACCTAGTTGTCTAGCTCGGATGGTGATGACTCAGTGGTGTTGGAATCACGAGATGGCTCCTCGTTTATGGCTCACACTATGAGGCAAGTAATGCGGCGCCCCAAACGGGCGTCGGTACCCTTTGATGCCAAGTATGCAAAGCAAAATTGAACATATGAATGTATTGACATAATTAGAAACTACGAGCAGGTAAGAAATATGCAGGCTGTACGGGTAGGTAGAATCGAAACGAGACTTTCTGTATTGAGAATAAAGAGCGAGAACATACACATGAAACGTGTGATCATGTCTATTAGCCAATATATAACATATATATACATATATATAGCGACGGACCAATACCCATTTATAAGTAGGAAGGTGCCAACCAACAAACAATCTAATACCCCTACGGGTCAAAAACCGTCAAAAATAGTCACTCCTTCCGTCTTCTGAGCACTTTTCACCAGGCCCTCAGCAGGTCTGCGGCTCGGGCTATAAACCTCCATATAAATAAACGTATGCGAGCTCGGAGGACTCATCACATGCGTAAGCATGCTTCAGTACATGTCATGTCTGTTCCACAGGCGCACGCGCTGTAGATGGCTGTCTTTGCTATCAGCGTCCGGCTGGGCCATGGGAATGCTCCATCCCGTCACCCCGTCTCTTTTGCGGACGGCATGCCACTCCTTGGGATGATGTACATCCCCCTGCCCTCACGGTGGTCGACACGATTACCAACCCGAGCGTGAGGGACTCAGGGTGCCCTCGTAGCACAAGCAGAGTCTCATGATCAATAATCACATATATCGAAGGCATGTTTGGGCCCCGAAAATACTATCTGTAATCCGATTTCTTATTACGAACTCTTTTAATGTTATCTTTGGATTCTCATCTTGAATTACTCTACTCTCTGGGATATCATCATTGTCAGCTGCTCTGTCCAGAGATATTATATGGTAATCGACTATACGTATACGGGATATTATATGAAGTATAGATATTACTTTACTAACTTTTAATTTTGAACATATATCATAATATTATAAACATGCTTGCTAAATTCAAAAACAAACATAAAATATAAGCGGACAATTTCTTGACTTGAATTCTTTCTTCTATATTTCACGCTATTTCCTGTACTTGGTGCTAACTGAGAGAAATTGGCTATACCTTAAGCAGGATTTTTAGACTAACGGGCGGCTCGGTCGGTACTTGTTATTTCTCCCAACTTTGCATATATATGTATCAATTAGAACTAAATACACTAATATTATAGAAAAAAACATTACTTTCGATATATATATATATATAGTCCAAACTTTGGCTTATCCCAGCGATTCGAAAACTCGCTATTTCTCGAAAGTCGAGAGAAAGGAGAAATACTCACTTTGAGCTAGGTATATTGACACTAGTGGAGAATTCCACTTGCAGCTCGGTAGCACGTGATTACAGCCGATTTCACGAAACTAAACTCATGAGGGAATGCTCCCTTCTTTACTAAATACCTCGGTATCGAGATTAATTTAAGTTTGGATAGCGTTTGACGGCGTATTCGGACGAAAATTATCAAGAACCCTCGTTCTCCCTGTTTTCCTGCGTGTTCTACGGAAATTATGAAATGATTATGAAATAAGCCAAAGTGGGAGGACCTTTTATTCTTGGGACTTTTAAGTAGCATTCATGGAATGAGATTTATAGAAATCGCATTCTGGAATACAATTTATACGTCGCATTCGTCAAATGCGATTTATAAATTGCATTTAGCACAGGCGCTTGTCGATCTTTCCCTGGAGCCTTTTCCTAACATGTATGGCATTCAAAACTCTTAACCAACATGCGGTAGGTCATCTACGTGTCGGAAATTTACGGGTGTAACATGGCTTATATTTTTACATATATGTTTGAGGGTATTATCTATTTTTATTATATTTTATATATTTTATATTTTATATATATGATTTTTAACCATTAAATTTTAATTTTGCGGACACAAAGTTCATGCTATACTTTTCAATAATTATATATTGAAAGGTGAAAAAATATTTAAATAAGACAAGATCCACACTCCTGGCCCGCGCATTAATAGTGTATTAGTGTTAATCTAATTATGTATAGTAAACAAAGAGATTGATGTTACAGGTTTAATGACAACACTATAATTCGGGAATGCAACATTCCTTTTCTACATTACTTTTTCAAATAATTTTGTTTCGTTTGAAAATGCGAAATACAATATTAGATAGAATAAACTCTTAAACATGGTAATTTATCAATTTGAAATTCATAATTTTCTTTCTAAATTTTATATTGTTACACCTAACACATCTTTTAATATTATTTATGCTATTTTTATAAATTTATTCTTATTAATATGAGGACACCGCGAGGCGCATACGCATAGACTAGTATTCATTAAATATTATGTTCAACATATTAGGCAAAATGGGGATTCTTACGACTTTTATTTTATTTTCATAATGTGAGTTAAAAATTTATGATGAATAATTAGTTAGTTTAATTAAGAAAAAAAGTTGCTATAAGTTAACAAATTGTAATTGATTTTAAAATCTTAAATGTTACGAATTTTTAATATAGTTCAAATAAGAAAAGATTTTAATCAATTTTAAAGACAAAAATTTTAAAGGGCTTTTACCTCTTACAAATAAGTAAAAATCTAGTAGAAATAAAGATCTAATAGTTATAACTCTAATTAATCTCAAAGCTATAAATATTAAGATAATAATTAATTTAAATAAAATAATAAATAATAATTTTATCTATTATAATTTTTTTAATTTTTTTAATTTTTTTAATTTTTTTAATTTTTTTAATTTTTTTAATTTTTTTAATTTTTTTAATTTTTTTAATTTTTTTAAATTGGATTCTTTTTTATTTTAGTATTTAAATAATAATAAATTTCAATCTTAGACTTCAGCATTTTCAACAAGTGTTAATAAATCTTTTAAGTTGAATTAGATGAAATCTTTTCCTTTTGGCTAAGGCCTAAGAAATTGGAGGAGAACGCAACAATCTAGTAGCACACCAAACGAGAAAATAAATTTTATCTTTTCTCATTAATAAGAAAATAATATAGTACATATAATATATATATATATTCCATAATTATATTTTAATAAAAGTAAACTTACAATAATTTATAAAAAAGTAAGAAAATATAAGATAAATCCATTTTGCTCACAGAACCTCAAAATAATGTTAAGCCATTATAAAAAATAAATATAACGTTTTGCAAATCAGCATACGAGCCGGTACTATTACCAATCAACTTACATGTCGAGCATATTCTGATTGTCACATCAGACAAATACCGTCCGGCGCCTTGCTCACAGTTCCCTCTCCACCATGCCACTCACCAAGACAGTAACAATTTCAAATAAGATAATCCGAAGTGAGGAATTCCGGTGACTGGGACAATGAGACAATGAGCTCCCCTCCACAGCAAAAAAATACATCCCCGGATTCCAAAGACGAAGAATCTCGCCACACACTTGCCTGTCCCGCTGCCACAATCAACGTCGCCGTTAACTAACGGCGATGGTGATGACGGCGAAGGATATCGTACGGATCTGGGGAGAAGATCCACGTCCTTGATTTCGATTCAGTACCGATCGACGGTGTTGATTATAGCACGGTGCGCCATTCTCGTGGAAGAAGCTATGGCAGTTCACGGGTCCTGGATTCTTGATGAGCATAGCTTTTTTGGATCCGGGGAATTTGGAGGGGGATCTGCAAGCTGGGGCAATTGCGGGTTACTCGCTTCTGTGGCTGTTGTTATGGGCCACTGTTATGGGCCTGATAGTCAGCTACTGTCGGCGAGAATTGGCGTACAGCAGGCCGGCACTTGGCGGAGCTTTGCCGGGAAGAGTATCCTAGATGGGCTGGGCTTCTACTGTGGTTCATGGCAGAGCTGGCTCTAATTGGAGCCGATATTCAGGAGGTTATAGGGAGTGCCATTGCAATTAAGATACTCAGTCGTGGGGTTTTACCACTTTGGGCTGGTGTCCTTATTACTGCTTCTGATTGGTAAATTTTCGTCTACCTGACTTGTATAACTCAAAAGATCACCACTTTAGCTCAAATGAGTCTATATGAAATAGTAGTATTATTTTGTTTGCGATTGGATCCGAGAATTAGAGTCTGTTCAATGCTCATCAACTGGATCATTAGTTTGCTTTTTCATGCACTGTGTTTCTTCTTCATGCGGGGTTTGTTAAGTGTCTTTCTGTTCTATTTAGAGACTATTATTGTAATGCAGGGATAAGTTCAAGATTTAAAGAACCCTTAGTTTGCTGTTATAGTATTGGAATGAAATGGACCTGAATAGAGTGAATGGATACAAAGGATTCATGTAGCCAACCCCATCTTTTGGGGATCAAGGTGTAGTTGTTTGGTTGGTGTAGTACCTTTCTAATGGAACTAATCTGCTTTGGGGTTCTGATTTCCCGAACTTACCATCATAAGCCTGGACTTACGTTTGCATACTGCTTTTATTAATTGATCTATCTGTTAACTAGTTTTTCTTTTGTTCTCTTTTATAAACAGCTTTCTGCTTTTGGTTCTTGAACTATGGGATGAAAGTTGAGCTGTGTTTGCTGTGCTTATTTCAACTATGGCACTGTCCTTTGCTTGGATGTTTGGAGATGCCAAACCAAGTGGGAAGGAGCTTCTAGCAGGTGCATTTCTTATTCTAGCATTTGTTTAGTTTAATTTTTGTGGTATCATTTTGGGTAGGTGGTGATATGTGTTCTTTTCAAATGCATTTCATTATCTTCTGAGTCTCTTATTGATTCCAAAGCTCAGTTCAGGACAATTGGCAGGCTGTTGGAGTAGTTGGTTGTGTAATAATGCCCTACAATGTATTCTTGCATTCAGCTTTAGTGCAATCAGAGAGAGATTGATTTGAAGAAAAAAGGGCAGGTTCAGGAGGCACTGAATTACTACTCAATAGAATCCTCCTTTGCCCTTCTCATCTCCTTTATGATCAATTTGTTTGTTACAACTGTCTTTGCCAAGGGATTTTATGGCAGTGAGCAAGCTAGTAGTTTAGGTCTTGTAAATGCAGGGCAGTTTCTTCAGGACAAGTATGGTGGGGGACTGTTCCCAATTCTCTATATTTAGGGCATCGGATTACGCAGCTGGGCAGAGTAGTACGATAACTGGTACTTATGCTGGACAGTTTATCATGGGAGGTTTTCTAGATCTACGTTTGAAGAAATGGCTTAGGGCGCTGATTACTCGAAGTTGTGCCATTTTGCCAACAATCGGTTGTAAGCTCTGATTTTTAATAGATCTGAATCATCACTTTCGGCGTTTTGAATGAGTGGCTTAATGTGCTTCAGTCTGTACAGATCCTTTTGCACTTATTCCCTTCTGACATTGGTGTCCAAGGAGGATCTGTGGGTTCTTTCAAAATTGGGCCTGTCAAGGTAAGTTTGCCTTTCCCCATTATCTTTGGTTTTGAGTTTCTTGTCTATTTACTTTCTAAAGATTAGACATGAAACCCCATCTCCAACATGGTGAATTCCTTTATTTGTTTCTGTTTTTTTCCAGATCAACTATGATTTTAAAAATTCAAACCATCTTAGTTATTTTGGTGGCTAGAAATTTTTGTGAGTTTGCTGTCTAGTGTAGAATTTTGAAATATTGGCGTCTGACGGGAAAAATCAAAACTATAAAGCTAGCATAAACAACCTAGTTTCTGATTAACAGCATGATGTCTCATTTAGATATGTGTAAGCTGCTTGTTTGGTCCATAATAGCATAAATAGTTACACTATCACATCGTTTTCTTGTGTCTCAGTATGGAGTATGCTTCTAGAAACTTGAATCATCTTGCTTCTTTTGAGCTAGTAGTCTTTGCTATGATACATGGACCCTTCAATTGTTTTTATGTACCATGTATCGAATGGGTTTGACGGATATGATTATCTCGTTGCAATTTTATCTCTGAATATAATAAAGATTAGCAATACTTGCATGTACCTTACCATATTCGGACATGTATCCACATCCTAGTCCATATATCACGGGTCCTATATTAATTTGATGTCTAAATGCAAAACTTTGATATTAACAATATATATTTTATATATTTTCTATATTTTAGAAAATGGTGGTGTCCAGAACTAAGTCACCTCAACTAATCTATGAGCCATGACTGCCTCCCACCAACTAATGCAGTTAACTTTGTACAACAAGCTTAGATAGATGTGAAAATAACTAGCTTCTTTTGTCTCTACTGAATTAGTAACTCACAAGGTCCCCCAACTATTGATAATTATCTCACAAAGTCATGTTTCTTTTTATTTTTTATTTTTTACGAGAAGGTTAACCAAGTTTGTCTATATCTCTTCAAAAATCACCATAGCAACATGACTTTGTGAGATAATTAAATAGTTGGGTGACCTTCGATTACTAACTTTGTCTCTATCGGAAATGGAGCCTTAGTCTCCATGGTCCATTCCATCTTCATTGACTGCTAGGATACACCTTTCGATGCTTAATGATATATATCTCAATGAAATTGATAATCGAGGATCTAAGTAAAAAATTTACAAAACACACTCCATCCATAAGAACCTTTTCTTTTATTTGTTTGTGGTTGTACCCAGCTGACACGTTTATGACTACGACAATCTACATAAAATGTACAGTCCCTTCAGATTATCTGATTCATTTGTTAAAATTATCGCGGACTAAGTTCACTTATTGCATGTCTGAAGCCGTAAATTCATTAGAGTTTTCAACTGTATCTTATATTTTGGACTGTTTTGTGTGGGGTGCATTTTTTATGTGAATCCTATTTTGAACCGCCCTTTCTATTGCTGTAGAGAGTTGCATGGACTGTTGCGGTACTTGTGATGGTGATAAACGGCTATCTTTTGCTCGACTTCTTTATCTCTGAGGTCAATGGGCTGCTGTTTGCTTTTCTGGTCTGTGCTGGGACTGCAGGTTATATCGCCTTCATTTTATACCTTATTTCACATGGGAGTGGCAATGTTGCCAATTGGTTCAACCTACTCCGCACAAAAGGATATAGCTATGCTGGTCAATGAGACATCTAAGATAATACATTCCATCAAATTCAAACGTCGTAAATAGTAAATCACTACATGGCAGAGGCCATGGTGAGAGTTTGATTACTGAAAGCATTCTTTCATCTGAAGAGATTCCAATTTCATCGTATCCTAACTGTTATAATAGATGTCCAGAAATTGTCAGCATTTGCTGCTATAGCTGTAGGTTCCCCAAAAGAAATAATGGAGCAAACTATCCAGGATATTGACATCAGTTATAGAGGATGAGGAAAGTTTATAGTCACCGGATGAAGATACTTCAACTACATTACGGCGCACTTCAATCCACAATGTTGTAGTTATTGAATAGATGCAGAAGAACTTCAAAAACATTGAATTTTGGCAAGTATTTTCCTGTTTGTGCAGTAATGTAAGGTTTGGTTCAGTTGATTAGAAGTGACTTACATCAATACAAGTGAAAGTGTTTGGATCTTTTCTTGTGATAGACTTTTGATGTTTTACTCCATCTTTATTTTCTTTTTCCTCTGTTTTCATTATTTATGCTATATTTGGATGATTTTGATACCAAATTAAAGGAGTAAAAGGGAATCAAAATATTGTTAATAGAACATTTGTTTTCTGCATTTGAGTGATTTAAGCACTATCCAATTCTTCAATAAGAAATACAACCCCACACATGTCTGGCTCAAAAAGAAAAACTCGACGCTAATTATCTATTAAAACCGTTGAAATATATCCTAAAGTTCCAAATCTATATTCATTTCTGATGAGCAAACTAATCTTAATAAAGTCAATTGAGTTTTTCTTTTTTAAAAAAAAAATCTTGAACATCTCGATAGTTAACAATGAAAGCATGAAAGGCATTTTTGTCTAAACAATTAGTCATTTTGAATATTATAACGATCACTATGCAAATAAATATACTACAAAATAATGATTTTCAATATTTTGAAATCGATGAATGTATATATAAGATGAAATTTTATGGTGAATTGATTTTCCAACTCTTTACAATTTTTTTAAAAAGGAGTTTATGACCTTTTACGAGATGCTCGTAAGAAATGCAAAAAGATTTTTCTTCTAATCAAATTATAAAGGTCAAGAGATCTCATTTCCTTAAAATTTTTGAGGACTAATATGCGTAATTCTCAAAGTATTTATTATTGTGATCATTTTTAATTCTTCTTCTTATTATTATACTTGGTCATAGTTTAGCGCACCATTTTTTTCATATTAGTAGTATTAACATTATTCTTGTAATTTCTTTATCTTTTCATTTTTGTTACTATTATTTCTTGTACTTGATTTATCGCATTATTTTATTGTTGTATTATTTTTTGTTAAATGCTATGCAATGTTTTTCCTATTATTTGTTATATCTTTACTTCTTTCGTTTACATTTTCTTTTTCGTGCTTTCATATGTACTCTTGAGTTGAGTCTTTCGAAGCTTGATGCTCTTTGCCTCTGATTGGGATATAAATTGCTTGCACTCTACACTCTTCGAGACCTACTTGTAGGATTTCACGGGTGGATGATATGCGTGTTTGTTACTCCTTTGTTCTCTTAAGTTGTGTTTGTCGAGACAAGATTTTTGCATGACACTTTATGAAAAAATTAATTAAAGTATAATTTGACTAATATATTTCTTATTATTCATTAATCTTTGTCTATTTATGTGCTTTTTAATTATTGAATAATCAATATTAAAGGCAAAATTGAAACAATATAATTAGTTCTCTCTTGTGGAACAACTATTATTTGAAACCAAGAGGAACCTGCATGTTAGCTATAAAAGCAAAAGATTCAAGCACATGTAAGTTGTAATGGAGCAGAATTTTTCCAAATTTTCTTCCTCAAATAGTTTGAAACAAAGGAAATTAAATATTTTGAAGCCACGAGACAACAATACATGTTTTTGATGATCGACTGATCAAAATATTCCTCTGGCTTTATGTCGTAGAAAAGAAAAATAGAAGCAAATGTGAACAGAATAAATGCAAATGATGGTCCCCCAAACCTTAATCATAAAACGCTGATGGATGGATTCTGTCCATGTGAAATTTGTTAATTTATTTGTCAAGATTTAGGTCCTTCAGAAAATACACGTTAAGAACTATGGTGAGTTCTGTATAAGTCATCGGAGCATAATGGCGAGCTTGGAATCAACAAAAGATGAACCCCAAGATCGAGAATCCAATCGTCTGTCTCTGACGGTGATGATGAGTTAAATAAAATCTTGGACATTGAAATCGAAGCTGATGTTCCAGGGGTGGTCACACCTTTTTCATGGAGGAAGTTATGGGAGTTTACAGGGCCAGGTTTTTTAATGAGTGTTGCGTTTCTCGATCCAGGGAATTTGGAAGGTGATTTGCAGGCCGGAGCCATCGCTGGCTACTCGCTGCTATGGTTGCTTATGTGGTCCACTTTCATGGGGTTGCTCATTCAGCTATTGTCATTGAGATTGGGTGTCGCTACGGGCCGCCACTTGGCTGAGATCTGCAGGAGGAATATCCTAATTGGGCCAGGATTTTGCTTTGGTTAATGGCGGAGGTGGCTTTGATTGGAGCTGATATTCAGGAAGTTATAGGAAGTGCCATTGCTATTAAGATACTTAGTCGTGGGGTTATTCCTCTTTGGGGTGGTGTCCTCATTACTGCTTCTGATTGGTGAGCTTTGGTTTCTTTTCTGTTTCACTTTTTCCGTTATAAAGATGGTGTCGAGCCAATTCATGAGTAAAGTACCTCGAGTATTATTCTATCTACCAAGGCTTTGACAGAATAGAATAAAACATCTAGTAGCTTTTTTATTTTGGTTGTGCTAGGACACGGTTTTCACCATTATTGATTGTTAGACCATAACCTTGGATGTTGTTTCCCCTTTGTTGCTGTTGTTATTCAATCCCATTGAAATTGAAAATATGTTAGCTTTTGATGTCTTGCGTTGCAAAATGTGAACAGGACTCTATACTAAAATGTTCTTGGAGCCTATGGATTGGTTGCCCTGCTGAAAATGATTGTTTTGTTTGAATAACAGCTTCATCTTCTTATTCCTTGGAAAATTATGGAGTTAGGAAACTAGAGCGTTTTTGGCTGTTCTAATTTCCACTATGGCATTATCATTTGCCTGGATGTTTGCTGACACTAGGCCTAGTAGCAAGGAACTCATAATAGGTCAGAATCAGGCTTTTACATGTGCATTTCTTTATTTCTGTAGTCTATATCAATTCTGTGCCTACATTAAATTCTTTAGCTTGAACATTTTTCAGGTCTTTTGCTACCTAGACTCAGCTCAAAGACAATTCAGAAGGCTGTTGGAGTTGTTGGTTGTGTCATAACTCCTCACAATATATTTTATACTCAGCTTTGTTGCAGTCAAGAAGAATTGATACCAAAGAAAGAAAAAGTGCAAGAGGCACTGAACTACTACTCAATCGAGTCTTACATTGCTGTTTTTGTTTCATTCTCTATCAATTTGATGGTAACAGCTGTGTTCGCTAAGGGTTTTTATGGAACCCGAGCTGATAGTATAGGCCCTAACAAATGCAGGGCAATATCTTCCAAGATAGGTATGGCGGAGGGTTGTTCCCAATTCTCTACATATGGGGCGTGGCCTTTTGGCAGCTAGCCAAAATGGCACATGACAGGTACTTATGCTGGACAGTTTTATAATGGGAGGCTTTCTGAATCTGCAGATGAAGAAATGGATAAGGTCAGTGATTACAAGGAGTTGTGCCATTGTGACAACCATGGTGGCAGCCATCTGGCTGAAAAGCAGATCAGAAGATTCACTTGATGTTCTGAATGAATGGCTGGGCTTCAAGGCATGAATCCCATTTGCTATCATCCCTCTTCTAACGTTAGTGTCAAATGGTAAGATCATGGGAGTCTTCAAGATTGAGAAGCTAATGGAGGTTAGGAAAGTCAGAGCTCTACCTTACTGATTTATCATAGAAATTTCCTTTGTTAACGGCCTTCATCACGATGATGATCCTTTCTAGGCACTAAATTGTAACAGTTTTTGTCTTGCATACAACTAACTGGCATAGTTAATGAGTAGTTGCTTATTAGCAACCAGCTCAAATAGTTCACACCCTTCTGGACATTTTCGATACATCAGTATAAATAAGGGCTCCTCGACCTCTTTACTGAATCGTTGTTCTGTAGCTGTCTGTCTAACCTTAACAAATTCATGGATAACAAGATCAACTATGATCTCTTTGATGCTTGTGGGAAGAATGTTGTTCTTTTATGCTTATGCTTCCAACATTACAGTTTCCTTACTTTTGGTATTTGTTTTTCTCACGATTCTTTTAGAAGGTAAAAATATAAACTAGATCTGTTGTGCATGATTAAAATGCCACAATGTCTGTACTCCCCCTTAAATAGGTGAGTTTGATGCACAAATAAGAAAATCGTACAGTCCCAATTCTAGTTTCAGCTACTAAATTGGAATGTCTACAATCTGATCAAAACTTCAATTATAGAAATTAAGAATGCAAGAAGACTAGCCATGATAGCTGGAGAACTATCTGCTCTAAGTTTTGCTTCTTTAGTCCACTTGTTTTTCTTTGAGAGCTCTCCTTCACATAGGTGTCTTGCTGACATTCTGTATATGAGCTGCACCCTCTGGACTCTTTTTTCAATTGAATTAAGCCTTAACTTAAAAAAGAAGTGCTTGGCTTTCTGAGTGGTATAACGCTAGAATCTGTTTATTCTCAAAAGCAAATACTAAAGTTAAGACAGAGAAGACCTTATGATCAGTATCTCATACACTTCAGTTCTTGATTGCAGAGAACCATTATGGACAGTAATATATAGTAATAATGATCCAATGGATATGTCATGTTGAGCTTCTTCCTTTCTGAAGTTAGTGGCCTGCTGTTTGGTTTTGTGGCTTGTCTGGGAGCTTCAGCATATGTGGCTTTTCTTGTTTATCTCATTTCCCGAGCATAACCACGCGGAGTTGAATGGTTTTACTCACCTTACAAATTGAGTTAACAGCTTTATGAGAATTTTGATATATTAAAACTTAATTGGGCCAGGGGAAATGGCAGAACAGGAAGATACATTTGTAAAGGAAAGTAAGTTCTTGATTGTGATAACAGCCCTTAAGAGTACAAAAGCTTGGATACTGAAATTTCCTGCAATTTGGCAATAGAGAGCCATGACATAAGCTGAGGCATTGATCAAGTCCTGATAGATTAAATGTTTGAAGTGTCTCATTATTACAATATCAAGATTCCAGGGAATCAGATGTGGAGATTTATGTTTATTCGGACGCACAAAATTTTCACGCGCCATTATTGAATTCTCAACAATGCATGGGTATTTTTAAAGAGCCTTAACAGCATAAATGGAGATAAATTATTGTATAAATATTTAAATAAATTTCTTAATGCATATACATGATTTTAATCAAAATTATTAAATTCTAGAGAATTTGTAACTAGAAATCTAACGCTGACCCTACATGTATACCAAAACTATGTACTCTGAAAATTTTAAAAGGAGCTTCAAAACAAATGTCATCTAAGGGTATTTGTCTTGATTTAAACTTTAATCTTGCATTGTGCAAATTACAATTATTACAAAATGAGGCACCCATATCATTTCTTTTGCAGAAACCAAGCCCTCTTTCCTTCACAAGCACAACTTACTGTAAAAGCTTGTAGTAACAAAATAATATTTATTCTCTCAATCTATATGTTAAGTCCATTTGACACTTATTTTATTTCATAGATATTATTATCAATATCATCTGCTTTTTCTGTCCTAAAATACTTGTTATATTTCACTTATAAAATTAATTTAATTATTCTTTAAAGTACACAAAGAATATTATAAAATACAATTTTTTCTATATTAATATGATAATTTAACTTTATAAAAAATGTGACAAGTAATTTGAGACAAAAGACGGGGAGAGTAATAAATATATTAAGTATCAACATTTGTAACAGCCGATGTCTCTATAATGGTTTAATGAGAAATATTCTGTTACTATTCTAGGTCCTACAAAATTCGTCATTAATTGGACTTCATTTGAATTAATTTTTGACCAGAAATATCCTAAGTTAGGAAATATTCTTAATGAAACCTTATAGTATATAGCCCAAATTTTAAAACATTTTTGTGTCTTTATGAGACCCAAAATTGGAAATTAATAGTCAAAGCACTATGTCTTGAACAGAAAATTAAGCCAATCCTCTCATAAATTAGTTTATTTGTTATTCATAGGTTTAAAATCTAGTCAAATTTGTCAAAAAAAGCTAATCAAAGTAAAACAAGTTCTATTTTTAGAGTGTTTATACTGAAGAAAGATAAAAGTTTATGTTATTCAAATTGGTGATTCAAATTGTAATCTATTGATTAATGAAAGTAAACGAAGTTTCTAAGAAACCTGTTTGGCAAAGGTTTAGAAAATTTAAAGTCTTTTTTTAAAAATATTTTTAATTTTTTTAATTTTTTTAATTTTTTTAATTTTTTTAATTTTTTTAATTTTTTTATTTTATTGGTAAAAAATATTTTTTCAAAAAAAAAATAATTTTCACCATAAATATTTTCAATCCTTGACGGCGATAAACCACAAATTACAGCTCTAATATTAATATAATACTGATACTCTCTAAAAATAAATTTTTGAAAAATAAGCGAATTTTAAAAATTTAACTAAAGAAACTGTAAACAACCCTAGCACATAATTATTCAATTCAACAGCTTTATAGTCCATGAAGTACAAGTAAGAGAACTTCGCTTTTATATATAAAAAATTTAAACAATGCCATTTTCGTATATTTAAATTTATAAATGATTATAGGAGACCATATTCTCCAAATTATATGTATTGCTTATAATAGACGTGAAACATATTAATTACGTAATATAAAATTAGAGTGATATGTATATAGTAGTATAAGAAAGACCATCAAGTATTCATCGTCCCATGAAATTATTGTTTAGTCACATATTGAATTATAATGAAAATTTAAAGTAATTTTTACTTTACTCCTTAATGTGATATTTTTGGTGAGATTTCTTTCCTTTTTTTTTGTGCTAAAAAAGATTTTATTTTAGAATCAATCAAAATATAATCTATTTATATATTTGCATAAATACAAATATTCAAATAAGATATCGATTGATTTTATGTATTCAGCATTTCTTTCGTAACCTTCAAAAAATTGCTTATATAAATATGATTAGAAAAATATTTCATATACAATAAAAAGTGGAGCTTATTTTCAAATAATTATTTATTTGGCTCATCTTAGTGATTTTGAAAAAATAATACTTAAATAATCAATTTATGTAAAGATTCTTGTGAAATGTATCTTAGCAGATGGAATTGTTATTATACAAATACCAATTTTAGAAGGGTCTTTAGATATTTTGTAAAAATAATATAAAATAAATAAAAATAAAAAACTCTGACTATTTTTTGACATTCAAAAATCAAACTAAATTGGGTAAGTATTATCCTATTTTTGTCCGTATAAGAAAAAATAATTCCTTCCTCAATTTATTCCTCATTGGCAGCTGATAACAATTCATAGAATTAATTAAATTGATGCTTAATACTAACCATAGTTGATAAATAATAATATTCATTTCACAACTGCTAATTACTCGCAGAATATCTGTTTCGTATTTAATTTAATTTAAACGTGTTTGAGTTGTGTTAAAACTATTATTACTGCTCTTAAGCTTAATCATAACATAATATTCTAATTATGGACTGTTTCTGTTCACCTGAATACTAATTCAAATGATTAGTTGTAGATACGTTCCTTAAACCGTATCACATATTCAGATTAAGGGAATATTAAAGAAAATTTTAAATATTATAATTTACAAACATTGAAAAAGAATCAAAATGTGAAATGTGAAAATTTTGTGTGTTTTGGTACAAGAAGAAAGAAAAAGAAACTTTGGAATATAAATGATTTGATTTCTTTTCTAGTGTTTTGATAAATAATATTTATATATAATTTAGATAAATAGGATATGAATAGGATAGGAATAGAGATTGAGATTATGGGGTGATGGTGAAGGAGTGATATATATTAGAGAATGGGAAGAGATGATGAATATGAAAAATTAATATTAAATTTATTTTTCCTACTTTTACATTAAATAAATTATTTTCTTTATTTTTAATAAATTTATTTTGTAAAGAAAATATTTTTAAGTTCTTTACCATTTATAAATGAAGGTTAATTTCTTGGTATTATAACATATTAAGTAAAGTAAAAATAGAAATTGAATTTCAAATTGAAAATACACCACACTTATACAAGTTTTGAAATTTCAATAATTAATTAAATTAATAATATTATTTGAATTGACCAAAATTTTAGGAAAAAGTGTAAGTGCACTTGGTGATAATAGCAAAAGTGGTTTCTGAAAAATAAAAAAAAATATTTTTTTCTCAAAGAATATTTTTAACTTCTTGATCAATCGTTATTATTATCCTAATATTTTAAAAAAGGATAATTTAAATTGACTAGTCTAATTAATATAAATTGCTACTATTTTAGATATTTTTAAAGGAAATTCTTTTCTGAATAAGGAATTTTCTGGAAAGATTGAAAAATAGGTTAGAGTACTTATAAAAATGTGAAATTTTAAAAAATAAAAAATTAAAAAAACTCAAAATTCATAAAAAAAAAAAAACCCCAAAATTTTTTAATTTTTAAATTTTAATAATTAATTTAAATCTCATATATTGGGAGGATAACTCGTTCGATGTAGAAGCCCTTCCACACACATGTATGAAGCATCTCCTCTCGGGATTCACGGAACCGTAGCAGAAACAACTTTGTCCCTTTTCCTTTTCCGATGAGGCGAATTGTCGGTTGAGAAAAATTCACATAAATTCGTAAAGACTTCAACTCGCATCGTCTCGCACCACATAACATAATTTGATATTTTTAATTTGCAGAGGTCCATCCCACATAAATTCGCACTTCATAATTTGCTAAGTTTATTTTAAATTTCTAGTTTAATTTGTATTGTCAAAAAAAAAAAAATCTTGGTGTATAATTTTATCTAAATAATATTTTTATGGGAAAAGGGTCAAATATACTCCTCTACTTTAGTTTAGTAGCTAATTTTATTCTTTGTCATACTATAGGACCAAATATACCTGTTGTTACCAAAGTATTTAAAAATACCTCTCATTTTGGATGGATTCCAAATAAGGGTATTTTAAATGTATTTCATCCAAATGGGGGATATTTTGAATACTTGGTAACAACAAGAGGATATATTTGACCTTATAGTATGACGGATGATAAAATTAGTCATTAAACTTTAAAGTAGAATAATTAATCATTTTCCTATTTTTATTGATAAATAGTTTAAACCCACTCTCCACACTTTTAAATCTCGGGTGTGTTGAGACATAAAGAAAAAAAATTCAAAGAAAATATTTTCTATAACTTATTTTTCTTATGTTCAACATGCGAAGTAAAGAATATTTGCATGTGTGAGACATAAGTATGAGGATGAGGTGGGATTGAGAGTAGTGTGATGGTGTTATGAGTGGTTGTGAGGTGGAAGGAGATAATGTAACTTGTTTTCCTTACTTTATTATGAGAAGTCGTTTTTCTTATGCTCGAACTTTTGCTTTCTAAGGAAAATATTTTTAAAATTTTTATCAATTGAGCACACCTTAATGTCAAATATAAGAGAAAATAAATAACAATTTAGAGTGGGGAGAAAACTAAAGAAGAAAATTGCTTGAGTATGATAATTAAATGAAACCCCATTTTTGGAATATCGGCTCTGTTGTGTCGAGATCAAAATTTATTTTTTAAAAGATCACTATTAAACTCGCATAAATCCGCATAATGACAGCCCTCCTGCATTATTTTTAATAAAATTATTTAACTGTCCACACATATAGCCTAAATCCGTTCGCCAGCAAATCCCCTACCCCCAATTGCTATCCTACTCACATGACAATGTCCAAAACTACAAAAAAATTTAAAACATTTTAATATAATATACACATTTTAATTTTAAACATAAAATTTTAAAAGTTTCTTTTATTTTCAAATATATGCATATTCAAAGCGAAGATACATAAATCATTATCTTGTTATAATCTCCAAACTATTTGAGTATCTTTATTCCATGAAGTAGCAAGTATATATACATGCACATTGAATTCTACCTATGGAAATAATCAAACAGAAAATCTACAGATTTGTTACAATCTCTATTATTTGGTCCACTATATTACAAGGAATATCTATATTTATTCTTTAACACTCGAGATAATCAACTGAGTTTCATGATACTTTTGTGAATAAATAGTGAAATCAGTTTCCTAAATCTTCTCGTGTAAACAGCAGTCAACACAATTTGTTTCGTTATTTCATGATACAACTGAAGTTGAGGTGATATTAAGAGCAACTTGATTGTCACGCCAAAGTTTTGTTGGTGTAATATACCTCAACCCTATTCTTGCATTGATATATCCACATAATCTCACACACAACTCGTGTCATATCTCATATTCAGATTTTGCACTAGATACAATATTTTGTTTCTTACTTTTCATGATACGAGGTTTTCACCCACAAAACACAATAACTAGAAGTATACCTTCCATCAATTTGGATCCATCTCCTTTGCATCCATAAAATACTCAATATGAGAATGCACATAGTTGCTACCATGTATCAAATGCAAAGGGGCTCCTTTTAGGTAACATAAAATCTATTCAAGTGCTACCCAATGTTTGAATGTAGGAGTGGACATGGGCCGACTAACAACGCCTTAGCTAGGGTGTACAAGCCAAACCATCAAGTCAAGCCCGAGCGCGAAAATCAGGTAAATCGAGAAAAAGCTGAATTATGATCTGGTTTGATTGGTTTGGGCGTTAAAAAAAACGACCATTCTTGATTTGTTAATTATCTCTCTTCTTTCTACGTTTTCTTATGATTAGAAGTCGTTTAATTTGCATCCATTCTTCATTTTTTATTACTTCAAAAGTTATTTGTAGTTTTAATTTTGATTAATTTAGTTACATTTGATTTAGTTTTAAAATCAAATATAAAGGCCAATTAGTTATGTTTGTTTTTTTAATTTGTTTGATTTAGTTTAAAAAAACTAAAAAATCAAAGAATCAATTAAAAATGAAGTCGAAAGAATTTATTTTGTTGTTTGATGCAGTTTATGAATTTAAATAAATCAAAATAATTGGTTTAGTAATTTTCTAATGAAAAATCAAATCAACTTGGAGCCTATGTATACCCTACTTATAGGAAGCCTGATAATAGAGATGAGTTATCGTTATATAATTTAATTTACCAACTAATCTCCTTTATCTCTACGGATGCGTCGAATGGATCCTTTCATCTTTCATTAGATACACATTATAAACCATTGAACTATTGCATGGCTTGGTTGCCAACTTTTACATTTTTGCAAGTCAAGAATATACTTTTTTTGAGACAAATTTCCTTCTTACTTACGTTCACTTCTATTCCCAAGAAGTATCTTAATGAGCCCAAATCCTTCGTGTGAATTCTAGTATGCGAAAGGACTTGAGAGGAAATCAAACGAAGTTACTTCATGTAATAACAATATCATCAATATATATAACCAAAACGAAAGTGCCAAAATGGATTGATTGCTTATAAAAGACCGAGTGATTATTTACTCTTCTTGAGTATTAAACTCTTGAACTACCTCACTCAACTTGCGGACCAAGCTCGAGGACTCTGCTTTAATCCATATAAGGATTTCATCAAATGACAAACTTTCCCATATCCCCCTCCAGAAACAAATCGGATGGTTGCTCGTAGCGCTTCTTCATGAATCCAGGTGAAGGAATGCGTTTTTGATATCTAGCGTCACGAAGGTAATCTGAAACATCTAGATAAATAAACAAGTGGAAAATGTGAGTTTGGCAATTGGGGAGAAAGTGTTTGAAAAATCCACCCCATACGTGAGCATACCATTTAGCTACAAGTCGACCTTAAGTCTTGCCAGGGTGTCTGGGTTAACCTGGCTGGCTTGGAACACTTGTACCCCACTTATTTCTTTCCTTTGGGTAAATCTGACCAAATCCCGGCATTTGATTTTCCTCTAAGGCATGTATTTCATCAAGCATTGCATCAGACCATCCGGGGATGATTCAAGCCTCTTCCATATTTTAGGTATGAGGTGGAGTGCAGAGAAACAATGAAGTCTAGACATAGAGGATAGCAGTTTAGGAAACATAATTAGCAATGGCATATGTGGATTTGCAAGTAGTACCCATGAAGAGAGCAATAGGGAGGTAAAGGTTTTTACGGAGGATTAGATGATGACAAAATTGATGCATGACATGTATCATCGACCTCTTGCCTCCTTGAGAAAACTGAACAGTTGGAGCCTTGATATGTAGATAGAGTAGGTACTAAGGTACAATAGTGGGTGGTGCTATGAAGAAATGGTAATTAATGTACCTTACAATGTTCTTTCAAATAAATCATTATTTCTACAATGGAACCTAAGGTCTTTGGAAGCACATGTCATGTTCATGATATTCGACCATAAGCGCGGAACCTTCATCTGGAATAAAAGTGTCACGATCCAAATTAGGATGTAATGAGCGGCAAGGATAGAAGACCCAAGCGAGCCTTAAAGAAATTTTACGGAAAATCGGCGGAGTTTTCCCTATTTTTGGGCCTATCAATTTTTACTGTCTCATAAATCCTAAGCAATCAATATCACCAACACATACCATAATATCAGCCAACATTCTACTTGAAATGTCACAATATCAAATCCATCTCCAAATACGATAATAAGTCTAATACTAGTCGCAAGTCTATCATGTGAAAGAATATTCATGACATGGATAGAAATGAATATAAGACGACTCTAAAAGTTCAAAGGAAGTAGACCATAACAATTAAATAAGTCCTTGCCGCGCGAATAAGCTGCGAGGCTCACCGGAGAATTTATCAGCAGGCAGCTTTTGGATTACTGAATTCCTCCTGCGTCACTGTTGACTTTGAAAAAAATAGCGAGGAGTGAGTCGCTAGCTCGGTGGTAGTAACGATTAACCAAAATCGTTTTTAATTTAAACAAATTGGAAAATATGCTAGTAGAATAATTAAAATATCATGAAACAAATGGACTTTTAGAATCAATAACAATGATCGGTTTATGTATTTTGTACGTAGAAATCAATTAACAGTTCGGTAATAATTAGAGTAAACCTTTGTCATATCAAATCTTATGTTTGGGAGGTTTTCAAGTATGAATCGTGTAATCGGTGTGGTTCCCTACCTTGAGAGGTAGTCTATAGCTATATGCTAGTTCTGCCTTCCCACTAGCGAAATTTATAGCATTATATGTAAATACAAGATACACCGGGTCTAACGAACCGAGTCGTTAGCTACGACATCCATCAAGGTCTACTCCCAAACTATCTTATCTTTAATTAGTATTTACTTAAAATAAACATTTTCAGCGATACATGGCATGTTGTTTCTTTTCAAATCATATCATACCAAACTTAACAAAACACTTGTCAAGATAATTAATTCTCAAGTAGCGTAAAATCTCTCAAATGCTTGAAAATATTGCAATAACATGTGCTTCTCAAACCATTTGGCATCGTATCAAGATTAAGACTCGTCCCACATGAAATTTCAAAATATTCGGTAACGCTTCACTTGTAAAATCATTATAAATCATGCAAATTGTGAAAATATGTGGTAAAGACACCACTCACTAATACTCGTGTGAAGTATCAAACTGTCATCTCGACCAAACCGTATGACTTCCTTCAATCAATCTATAGTAATTTCATATCAATCGTGTTAGTTTTCTCGTTTGGGCTAATTTCATAACTAGTGAAAATACCAACCTGAATTTCATGGCTGTGATATACGATTATAATTACTCATGCCATGAGTAATTTAACTATTCAAAATCTACTAATTTGACCTAATTCATATAATTTATTCGTCCAATTTGCACCCAAATTTCTCTAAATTTATTACGGCAAATAGCTCAAATAATCTTCTGTCCATTCTACTTTTGGTGTATCTGAGAATCTAAGTGTTTACACTCAATCTTCTAATTTACTTACTCGGTTCGGTAAATTTAATAGATTCCTCCATTTTCTTGCAGTTCTTGAACTCTCAACTCCAATGCATTAGTCATGGGTTATATGAATTAAATTTATAAAACTACGTTGAAAATTTACCTTTTTCTAGTCTTGAATTATCCCCACTTCATGCTCATTTAATGGAAAATTAGCAGTGCTCCCTCACGTTTTTCTTTTGGTGCTTGACCCGAATGCACTTGTTTTTTTGTTTGTTGTTATTCTGATGGTATTACCCCTTTCCTATCTTTCCTTTTTTAATTCTTTCTATTGAATGGGCCTTGGCTTGTATACCCCTTTTCCTTCTTTTTTTAAAAAAAAATTAAATAAATTACTCATTTCTTGGGTATTACATTCTCCCCACCTTATGAAATTAGGTCCTGAATTTAACATGAGTACATACATGTAATTACGAAACAAAGTGAGGGTACTTGACTCGCATATCATTTCGACTCCGAGGTAAACAACTTCAACTATATGGTTTCTCCATAAGACTTTCACGGAATGTTTTGGACAACTTCCTTACTTGTGTCAATAATAGTCATTGGCTCATCCTCACATGTCAAGTTCTTATCATGTTATAATTTATTACTCAAACGCATATGAGAGGGAATAAATATGCATTTTTCTTATGGAGACATGAAACTTGGATGGATGAAAGACATCTCACGTGGGGAAACACTTGAAAGCGATATGCCACTTCTCCTACTCAGTCAAGTATCTCATATGGTCACATAAACCTTGGACTTAATTTACCACTTCTGCCAAACGGCATCACACCTTTCATAGAGAGTTCAAGTAGAAAATTTTTATCCCAATGCGAATGCTAAACCTTCTCTTATCCGCATAAGACTTTTTGTCCACTTTAGTGAGAGCTTGACCTGTTTGTCTAATTAGCTGGACCTTGTAAATAGCTTGTTGCACCAAGTGGTCCCAACACATTTTCCTCTCTAACTTCAAACCAGCCAGATGGCGAAAACGACATAGCCACATCGTAAGGCTTCATATGAGGCCATATGAATACTTGAATGAAAGTTGTTGTTGTTATAGGCAAACTCGGCTAATGATAGATAAGAATCCCAACTACCACCAAGCTCTCAACATATCCTCCAAGATTTGTATAGTACATTGATTACCGGTTTGTTTGCGGATGAAATACGATGCTAAGATCTACTCGTGCGCTTGATGCTTTGGAAGGATTTCCAAACGTGAAGTTAATTGTGATCCTCTGTCGGAGATGATGGATCTTTGGAACTCCATGAGTCGAACAATTTCATTCATAAATATTTGTGCATATCTCACTACACCGTATGTAGTCTTTACGGAGGAAGTGTCTGATTTTGTTAGTCGGTCTACAATTGCAATACGAGTCATAACCTCTAAGGTTGTGGTAGCCCGATCAAATCCATAGTAACTCTTTCATTTCCATTACGGAATTTCGATCTATTGTAGTCCGCGGGTCGAGTGCTCGGCTTTAACTTTGTTGACAAGTCGAACATCTAGAAACAAAGTTAGCGACATCTTTCTTCGTACCTTCCCACGGTAAAATTGCTTTAGGTCACGATACATTTAGTGGAACCGAGGTGTATGGTGTATTTGGAGTTGTGACTTCCTCGAGGATAACTCGTCTCGGCCCATCTATACTTGGTACACATAATCAATTACCTAGTCGCAAAACATCATCACATTCAGGTCATCTTTTATTTTTACAGTTAGGACCTAAATGCTGTATTTGCAAAATGTTTTATCCTCATATTGAAGTAGCCTTTATGCGTTCTACTATTGGAGATTTTGCTTGCACGTAAGCCAAATAATTCTGAATCTTTGCAAATCTAACACTTGTGCCTTCGAGTTTATGCATCTCCTTAGCTAACAATCTCTTTTCGGGAGCTATGTGTGACAAAGCGCCCATATATTTTCTACTCCATTCATACGCACAACATTAAGCTTTCCGGGATGATACAAAAATAACACAATCATAATCCTTAAGCAGTTTCATCCACCGTATTTAGAAGATTCAGATCTCGCTGCTGGAAAACATACTTCAAGCTCTTATGATCGGTATAAATCTCACAAGTTATGCCATATAAGTAATGCCTCCAAATCTTAAGAGCAATACCACGCAACTATCACCAAATCATGTGTGGGATAGTTTTGTTAGGTGCTTCTTCATCGTCTCGGGCATAGGCTATAACACGACCACCTTGCATGAACGCATCTAATCCCACTCTCAGTATCACAAAGATCATGAATCCTTGAACTGATGGTATGGCTAATGCCAGTCTAGTGGTCAAACATGTTTGAGTTTTACGGCTTCATCACATTCTTAAATCGCGGAATCTCACATATTTATGTGTTAACACAGTCAGCAGTTGCTATTTTGGAGAAATCTTGCACAAAGCGCTGTGAAAACTTGCCTGACCTAAAAAGCTACGAATTTATGTAGGTGAAGTAAGTCTAGACCATTTATACAACCGTCTTTTAGGATCCATAGTAATTCCATCCTTGGATACAACATGCCCCGATACTCTTGAGTGCAGCCAAAATTCACACTTTGAGAACTTGGCATATGGCTTATGTTCTCGTAGTGAATGCAACACAATCTTGAGATGATTCTCATGTTCTTCTGGCTACGAGAATATATGAGGATGTCGATAAATACTATCACAAACATGCAGGATCAGCTTGAACACCCTGTTCATCAGTCCATGAATGCGGTCGGAGGATTTTCCCATCCAGAAGGCATCACGCCCAAAGACTCGTAGTGTCAGGTACCTAGTTACGAATGCTATCTTGAAATATCTTATTCTCTTATCTAGGCGATGATAGCCGGTCAGAAGATCAATCTTCGAGAAAAGTGGACGGCTCACACAATTGATCGAAACGGGTCATCTATACGAGGTAAGGATACTTGTTACGTATTGTTGCCTTGTTTAGTTTCTGTAGTGATGCACATTGTTAAGAGACCCATCTTTCTTCTTTGCGAACAATATTGGTGCACCCAGTGGTGATACACTCGGTCTAATAAAATTCTTATCATGATCCTACCTGTGTTGTTTTAGCTCCTTGACTCACGCAGTGCCATACGATATAGAGTATAGATATTTGTAGTGTCTCGGAGTGTTAAATCAATACCAAAATATATCTCTCATACGAAATTGAAATCTGGCAAATCCTCGGGGAATACATCAAAATTCTTTCACCATTGGTACCTTCTCCAAGCTAAGGGTTTCCTCTCTAATGTCCCTTACCATAGCTAAGAGACCCATGTAACCTTTCTTGATGTCGTTGGGCCTTCATGAGAGATAGTATTAACCCGATACTTGACCCCACCCAATACAAAAGTAGGCTCATTAGGTATCTCAAATTTGGTTATTTTGCTATGTGATCGGGCGTAACATAACGGAGATAACCAATCCATTCCCATCGACACATCAAAGTCGATCATATCAAGTACTACTCCAGGTTAGCTGGAGTATTTCCACCTCAACTCTCGAGATCGGCATTCTCGATACATATTCAGCCTAACACAGATCCTACAGGGTAGCAACAAGAAAGGATAATTTTAAACATCTGCGGTTGTCTATCAGACCTCGAAAGCAAAATAAGAGGACATATAGGAGTGCGTGAACTGGATCTATCAAAGAAATTGCATCAAATGAACAAGCCAGAATGAATACGTATATTACATTTGAGCCTGAACATCTTGTCTAATAAGTGCAAAAATTTGCTTTGGCTTCTGACATTCCCAATCACGATTCCAGTAGCACGATCTTGATACCTAGAGCCTCTGTTGTACACAAGTATTATGAATAGCACGGCGGTGCGGCTAGGCGAACGGAAGCCTAGATTGGAATTCTTTGGAGGTTGAGACGAGTACCTTTCCAGGTAATTTCCTAGCTGACCACAACGAAACCACCCTCGCGTTCAACACCACATTCTTACAGCCCAAATGTGCTCTCTTGCATGATGCAGTAGGCTGGAGTAGTGGCATACGTCTGCCGAGTACGATGTTCGAGATGATTATAACGATCCCTTATTACCATATCTATGATGTGAATGCGTATGTGGAATGTGATACCGTATCTATCCGTGTATGTACCATTTGTTGTTGTCCTTGATCTCTACATATGCTATTTGTACTAAAGTCACCACTTTGAAAGATCCCCTGTGTTGGCCTTCTTAAGTACCTCGTTGGTTGCACGTTCCTCACATTCTTTATTTTCTATCTTTCTAGCAGGTCATTTGCATCGAGGTAGGTCAGAAAGTCTTCATCACCGTAGACTCACTTGCCTTTGTATAGGCAATAACCAACAGTAACAAACCTCTGTATCCATTTGCTTCATCGGCCACTAGCGAGCATATCGAGTATCTTACAATTGAGTATTATATGTTGATGCGTCCATGTCACGGGTCTGGACGATCTCGAACTCCTGGCATATTTCGCCTCTCTTTATCGGGAAGAAAGTGATGTGAACAACATTAAATTCATCCCATGCTCCGATGGTCTTGCTCACGCATGCCTTCTAGCGAGTATGGTTTCATACCATGTATTAGCCATGTCATCTAGTTTGTCTGCTTCCCATGACTCACGAAGCTCTCTCATTGGAACACCCTAGTACTCGTAATGCTTTAAGTGTCCACGTCAAGAAACTTTGAGGATCAATTGAACTATCGAGAACTTTGTGGATCGTGGTGACTTCAACTTCGGAAAATCTTGCAAAGATACCTCTTTATTCCCAAAAGTATAAATCTGTGGGGTTGTTTGGTGGTGCACATGTTTGAGCTAGTGCACATGTAATTTATTACAATGTTTCTTGTCCAATCCTCTCCTTCCTATCCATTCTATCAACCAAGTTCTCTATGGCTCTCTACATGGAGATAAGTGCCTCTACTTGATAACACCCTGTGCTTGATGGTGGAGGTGAGATAACACTTCTTTCGAGGTAGGCTCTCTTTGTAACTCTCGTGGTGGTACTACGACCTCTTGTGGTGGTACTATGACCCTATCTCTCACTTTTCTCTGACTCCACCTCTTCCCTTAGCGGTGGAATTAGGTGTTGGTGGGGATTGTTGTAGCTACGCCGTAGTTTCGAGTTTGACCATCTAGTTAACAACATAAATATTGTTAGATTCATCTTTTTGGTTCTAAATGTCACATGGAGGAATAAGAAGACGAGACAAGATTGTCTATCATGCCACAGTAGAATGCCAGTTATAGAAATGGCGGCTACATAGCCCATGAATTGATTCCCTTGTTGACATGTGCTCCATTAGTCACATGATTAACCTAACCTAAGGCTACGATACCAACTTTGTCACGACCCAAATTAGTATCATGACCTGCGCCTAAGAGATAGAACCCAATGGCCAATCGCAAATTTTATTACAAAATGTGATGAATTTCCCTGTTTTTGGGCAGTCAATTTTTACTGTCTCGAGAAATCCACAAGCGGTTCAATAATATCACCAGCACATACTATAATATCGGCTAACATTCCTCTTTTGAAATGTCACAATACCAAAATTCATCTCCAAATACTGATAATAAGTCTAATACTATTCGCAAGTCTATTATAATGGAAGGATATTAATGACATGAATGAAATATTAGGTGACTCTAAAAGTTCAAAGGAAAAGACCATAAAAAAATTAAATAAGTCCTTGCAGCGCGAATAAGCTGCTAGGCTCACAGAAATTTATCAACTTGAGCTTTAGTTAACGAATTCCTCACCAACGTTGTCTGCATTTCCGAAAAAATAGCGGAGGTAGGTACATTAGCTCGGTGAGTAGTAACAAATTAACCTAGCCGTTTTTAATGGGGACAGTAAAAAAATATGCTAGTAGAATAATCAAAATATCATGAAACAAATGGACTTTTAGAAATAATAACAATGATTAGTTTATGTATTTCATGTACGTAGAAATAAATTAACGTTACGGTAATAACTCGATGGCTGCTTGTCATATCAAATCTTATGTTTAGAGAGGTTTCGAGGATGAATCATGTAATCGGTGTGGCTCTCTACCTTGAGAGGTATTCTATCAGCTATATGCTAGTTCTACCTTCCCACTAGTGAGGGATATAACGGTAATCTGTGTCTAGAGTACACGGGTCACCGAACCGCGATTAGCTACGGAATCCGCAAGGCCTACTCCCGAACAATCTTACTCTTTAGTGTGCATTGCTTGAAATAAACATTTTTCAAGCGGAATTACATGGCATGTTGTTTCTTTTTCAAATCATATGCATATCAAACTTAACAAAACACTTGTCAAGATAATTAGTTATCAAGTAACGTAAAATCTCTCAAGTAAGCGAAAATATGTGAAATAACAGTGATAACTTCTCAAATAGCCATTTTAGCATCGTATCAAGATTAAGACTCGTCCCACATGAAATTTCAAAGTATTCGGTAACACTTCACTTGTAAAATTATTATAAATCATGCAAATTATGAAAATATAAATTGTGGTAAGGTCACTACTACGTACTTTCGTGTCGACGTATCAAACTCGTCATCTCGACCAAGAAAATAAACCTTAATTCCTTCCATCAATCTATAATCATTTCATATCAATCTCGTGTTAATTTTTTTGTTTTAGGCTAATTCATAAATAATTGACAATACCCAACCCTCATAATTTCATGTTTAAACATCGTGCTAATTATAATTACTGTGCCATGAGTAATTTAAGTTCAAAATCTACTAATTTCAACTAATTCATATAATTTATTCATCCAATTTGTACCCAAATTTCTCTAAATTTATGGTTAAAACAAACTCAAATAATCTTCCTGTCCATTCTACTTTTCTTGGTATATCGAAATCTAAGTGTTTACACTCTAGTCTTCTAATGTATTCACTCGGTTCATGAGAATTTAATAGATTCCTCCATTTTTTTTCTAACCCTTGATTCTTGAGAACTCTCAACTCAATTCGATAGTCATACGTTATATGAATTAAATTTATAAACTAAGTTGAGAAATTTACCTTTTTCTAGTCTTGAATTATCCCCCACTTCATGCTCCTTCAATGAAAAATTGGTACTCCTTGATGAAAAATTGATGCTTCTCGTTTTTTTCTTTTGGTGCTTGGTAGAATGCCCTTCTATTTTTTTTTGTTTCTTTGCTTGACGATGGTATTACCTTCTTATCTCCCTTTTTTTAATTCTTTCTATTGAATGGGCCTTGGCCACATATACCCCTTTCTTTTTTTTTAAAACTAAATAATTAAATTTTTTAACGGGTATTACAAAAAGTGCAGAAATTTGTCTCAAGTAAATGTCTATTCTTCATCTCAATAACTCCATTTTGAGGTGTATGTATATAAACTATGGCAGTGGAAGTCAGGTGTTGTCTCATGTATGATTGAAACAATTACGACATATGTTCTTTAGTGTTGTCACTTCTTGAGTACGTGCCAAAGCATTGAATTTTACTTGACCTGAAGACACAAAAATGAGTAAATACTTCAAATCAACTTTTCATAAAATAATCCTAGTGTCTAAAATCATCCACAAAAGTGATAAAAAATTTATGCCTAGTTATGGAAATAACTAAGTTATAGCTGAACATCAGAATGAACTAACTCAAAAGCAAGCTCAACAGCATTAACCCCTTGGACTTACACACAGAATGCGATGATGTTTTGAGAAATTGCATGACTCACATTCTAATGAAGAAATATTCTAGAGTTGAGGACGAGCTTCTTGAGCGGTAGAAGGATGTCTAATCAACAATGTGGTTAAATGGAGACACGACACTAGAGGCAGGGCGTGGGCGAGGCTCCCATTCATCAAAGATGCGAGAGATCATCGGTCTTTTGTCCTTTACCAATAACTTGATTCATAGGCAATGATCTAGAAAAAGAGATATAATAATTAAGGTCTCTTGTAACTTTTCCACATAAATTAAGTTAAAAGCCAACTTTGGTAGATTTAAACAAATAGCCAGGGTAATAGTGGGGTTGGTTTAACGGTCCATATCATCTTGTTATAAGTTGATCCATCAACTTCAATGATCGGAAAGGGTGCTTTGTGTCCGAAAACTAGAAAAAATATTAGGATTACATATCATGTGATTTGTGGCACCTAAATCAATAACTCATTTATTTGAATAGGTGATAAGACATGTTTATTTAATCGAATAAAAGCTTGTTGGCGACATAGATTCCTTCAATAATTTTACGATATTGAAATTTAGTACATATAGTGGAAATCAAAACCATTTTGTCAGACAATGAATTAGAAGCAACAACAACTTTAGAACTTTGTTTAGATACAATCGTCATTTTTTAATAAAAAAATATCCACTTGCACCTAAAAGAATTGATGGACAAACGATTAGTTCCAAGCAGTTATATCCAAATAATCATATAATACAATCACCAAAAAAAGATGATTAACCGGATCAATCAGAGTCTCGAAGACCATTATGGCAGGAAGAAATCGAAACAAAGGATATGGCTGAAAAAGAATGTGACCAGTGTCGGAGAAGCCAGCAGTACTCTAGACCCAAGAATCAAGCGCCCAAAATCGTCTTCTTTGATACTCCTTTTGAAAGTTCGATTACGGAAACCAAACAACCTTATTAGACGACTCAAAAAATGACTCAAACTTCATATTTGAGTTCACGATTAGATCTCCAACAAAAAGATCTATAGCACCCAAATTTCCCGAGTCTTGAAGCACCAATTTAGCTCGAAAATGGCATAAAATTAAACTTGGTTTGATTTAAAAATGAAACGGAAAGATGGAACTCCCAACCACTTCCGGTGAAGTCGGAGTGACTTTCGGAAAAGCCACGATTGCGCTCGATTATTAGCTCACGATACCATAAAACAAATATATGGGAGAATTAATTGGTATATTAGTCTATGAAGTAGCAAGTATATATACATGTACATAGAATTCTAACTACTTCAAATAATCAAAAGAATCTATAGATATGTTATTATCCCTGTAATTATGCTATCTATATTACAAGGAATATACATATTAATTCATCAACAATATCTAAATTAGAGGATTAATATGCATTTGTGTCGCATAAAATTCATTAAAAAATACTTTTCCAATATATATATACACATATATA
This sequence comes from Datura stramonium, assembly GCA_018107945.1. Taxonomy (NCBI): domain Eukaryota; kingdom Viridiplantae; phylum Streptophyta; class Magnoliopsida; order Solanales; family Solanaceae; genus Datura; species Datura stramonium. Next base: position 304,090 of record JACEIK010000802.1, read on the forward strand.
TATATTCGGGACTCAAAAATCGGGCGAGATATTCAAATAGATGGAATGTTATATATCCACGGTTTATCTTAATAGTTTGTCATATAACAACTAATGTATCACATTGAAAAATAAATGGTGACAAATAATATATATCAATTCATAAGAATTAATAAATATTGGTCTTAATACTAGCCATAGATTTGGTAAATAAATATTAATTCCTGACCACTAACTACTCGAGGAAATAGATTTACAAATGGAATAGTTGGGATACGTTTTGTATTCAATTTAAATGTTAATTAAAACGTGTTTGAGTTGTGTTAAAACTATTATTCTTGCTCTTAAGCTTTATTAAATTGTATCAATTAGTATTTTCAAAGGTATTTTGGGGCGAGTCGAGGGCAAGTTCGGGACGGGGAAGAGTACCAAAAACGCATCAGACACAAATAAAATGCATAGATCGATAAAACGTAAGCCGCAGAAATTTGGGACGTAAGTTTGTCCTAAGCGTAAGTCTAGAGCATAAAAACCTAGTTAAATTAAATTTGATTTTTTTTATTATTTTAAAAGTATTTTTTATAAATAATATTTTTATTCTTGGTTTAATGATATTTTATATTTTTATGCTATCATGTTTTCATATTGTGGTGATTTTTTTCTAGAATATATCAATAATAAAAACAACTCTCATAGAAAATAACTTTATAAATAGTTTTTTTTTATGATTATGCCTACAAATGATAGGATATAGAACCTTTATCTATATTTTTATATTTCTCTTGCAATATTTATCTTTATCCTTCTTTGAATTATATATAAACAATAATCAGTATCAATATTAGTTGAGGGTGAAAAGAGCTACAACGGATAATGATGAAGTGATGATGATTTTATTTTAAAGATTATCTCGGTTATTATCATTTTTTATTGTTGTTATCTTTCTCAAATAATAATTATAATATTTTTTTCTATATTATTGACATTTATGCAATTTATTTCCAAAAATATTAAAATATTATTTTTGCTTATTTTCTTACTAATAAAATTATAAAATTGAAACATGAGATATATATGACAGATCCTATGGACACCATGTCTCGGGAACACGCCTCATAGTGCTACATAAAACGCCTCGCCTCGCGTTTCACTTTTTAAAACACTAGTATCAACCCACATATCTACCATACTTGGAGATTACGGAATATTACAAGTCGAGCGTTCTTCAATAAATAGTAGAATGTTTAACTTTAAGAATTAGAGTAACTCTCTTTAGTCTCTCCTATCTGCGCTTCTACATTCTTGGCTATTTCTTCATTTAGCCTCTTCTTTTTATTCGAGATAATGTTTATGTACATAAACACTGCAGCATCCTCGACTCGGGTGAGTGGTCAGCACCACTAACTCCCAGGTGGGTAGACAGTGAAACTGATAACAAGCCCCCAAATGACCGAAACAAGACATTCACTTTGAAAAAAACAAGCATCATACTCTTACAAAACAAACATTAGGACCAATTCTTGTGCAAACCAAAAACTAATAAAACCAATTCCCAGGAACCTAATTGTCCATTGCACCCAGGTACTTCTATTTACAATACTAAGAAAACTAAGAAACTCAAAAGAAAACAAAATCTTCAAATGTCTTAAAAGAAAAGACATACGCAATGGGAGAGTGAATTGCAACTGTCTACTCCTTCTCAATTAGGAAACTGCACTCTACGAGTGAGGACTGAAAATTCTGGCTCGAACTACGCACTTTCAGAAAAGAAGTACGGGGGGTAGAGTCGGTACATAGCTCTGGTACTCGTAGGCATCATCGTCAGGCCCTAAATATGCTGCGTATGCGAGTAATAATAATATCGACCGAGTCTATGACATTTAGGAAAGTACAACACAAATTCGAACACCTTAGTTCTACACGGGGACAACTTGGCACACTCATGGATTAAGTAGTTTTCGTTGCCCGATAAAAACTGATGTGGCAATTAGTCTACATCACAAGCCATGGTGTCACATTGTAGCGGTGCTGGCAGGCAATAGCTCGACATAGCAACACTTTTCTCGGTTTATCCATTCATGGTTCGTCAATTAAAAACGGTTTAGCATTGCACACACTTCATAAATCCACAGAGACACATACAATTAAAAACAACAATCATATCAACTATTAAGACATGCAAGTCCACAATTAATCATGGCAACAACTATAAAGAAATTTACACACGGTGACAAGGCACTTTTGGTCAAAGCATCTGGTACCGTTATCAACTCACATCCATAACAGCCGATTTTACATTCTCTTAACATGTTCATCATTCAACCTCATGAATATAAATAATTTTCATACACAAACAATACAACAAAGGGTAACATGACGGGCACATGCCCTCATGATCTCCCTTAACCTCAACCACACAATCATGCACACACATGCTGGTCTTATTTACGCCCGTCAGAATCATGAACTACGGGGGACTCTAGAAATTCATGTCACGCGTATCGGTGTGGCACGCTCCCACTCATATGCTCGTTCGGATACTCCTCTCATACACGAGCTGCTGATAATAATATTTGCTCGCTCGGATGCTTCCTCGGGCTCGAGCCTCTCAATTAGGATATAATCATCCCAATCATTCTCAATTTTTGTAAAACAACAACTATGCAAGTGTTCACATTCACGTATACACTAATTTTCAATTCCTACGTTCCACATGATCAATTCATGATAAGCCAATTCATAAGCAATTTCTCTAAACTTAACAACACATTAATCATTATTTTCTATCAACATGGTAATCATACTCATTCGCAAGACAAACTCACAACGAGGATGTCAGAAGACCAATCACATAAGATTATCACCTAAGCATACAAGTCATTAAACGGGGTCTAACCTTCCAACCATAACCTACCTCGATTAATTGAGATTCTTGACTTTGTTACTCTACGGGAGCGTTTACCTTCCTTGATGCTTCGGATCATTCGAAATCTATACACATATAGTACTTAGTTAATCACTCCTCAAGATAGGGCCTAATTAGATCAAACCTTCTCTTTAGGAGCGATTTAACGAAACCTTCCCTTCCACCTAGTTCTAGGTCCCCATCTTGTCTCACCGTCAATATTAGCAGAGGAACCTTAAAGAGTAATCGTAAAATTCAACAATCAAAACCCCATTACTTCCCCATCATTGACCCTAGTTCATCAATTTAGGGTTCTCTAGTTCTGATTTTTCACCATTAATGGGTCCCCCTTAAGTTTTCCACGATAAACAATACCCAATAAAGGGGCTAGGGGGCAAGAAACACCTTTTCACCACCACTTTTTAGCTCTAGGGAAGAAATCACTCTCAACTTTACTCTTTCACATTTTGGAAATAATGAGACTTAATCTCATAAATCCCACCTTAAATTTTTCGATTCCGTTGTGTACGTCACATTTCTGCTCTGGCAGACCTTCCCTGCAGCCAAAGTGTCGCTGCAGTAGTTCCAGCGGTTACTCCCCAATTTTTCCATGACGAGACTCAGGCCGCTAGCACGGTCTCGCTGCAGTGAATCTCAGGCTGCGGCGGTCTCGAACCAGTAGCTGCAAAATGTCCAATTTCATACTTAATTTATTTCACAATCTTCAAATCTCTCCTTTAACTATTTTCCATATTTCTAGGCCCTTAACCATTGTGACAACGTCCAGAATCGTTACACTATTTATCCCAAATTTAAAAGTTAAATGACATTTCTTAAAAATTTAAAAGTAATTAATTTGATGGTGCAAATTGATGCATGCATTAAAAATAAATAAATAGAAGTATTCTCTTCCCCACTGATTCAATAGTCATCAGTTGATGGTATTTATAATCTTTCAAAATATAATTTTAGTTTCCTGGCATAGACATAGATCTGCATAGCAGTATAGTTACAAATTAAATTAATAAATAAAATTTATATTTAACAAAATTAAACATTTAAATGAGATGTAAATAAAAATTTTCAATTACCTTACATGAAACAAATTCATAAATTAGTTAACTTAAATTTGTAATTATGTGAAATATTGAAATAATATTAATACATGACGGATGATAATGAACTTAATATCTTCATCGAAATCTTCATATTTGTTATAGTTTTGCTAAAATTCTAATATTGAACAAAAACAATAATAATAATAATAAAAGTAATAACTTATCAAATTAAACATTATGTTGTGATGAGCCATTGATTGGAAGTTATTTCGATTCGATTAGTAATTAGCAAATTATTATGACCGACCATTCTACAGTATTTTCAAACACGTACATTTGTGTCTAAAAATTTAAAATCTATAAAAATAATATTCAGAAAAACCAAAACAAAGAAGAACAACAAGAGAGGGTCAGAAAATACTTTCGATATTGAAAAAAATTCACAAAAAATATTGATTTAATTTTTTGACATTCATTAAAAGACTCAATAACAAATAAAATTGTCTTAACTATTTTTTTTATTAATTATCATTTAATTATGAAAAGATCTGATCAAGTAATATTCAATGGTCCTTTGGATTCGTACCATATGTACTATAAAATAATTTATGATTGAGATTGTTTAAATTTATATTCATCAAAAGAATAAAAAATTGAGAAAAAAAACTATAAAATATTTTTCACAATATTCTTTCCCTTCTATTACCCTTTATAAGTATTGGTGAAAATAAAAAAATTGCGTCGTTTTTGGAGTGACCCGGATTCATATTGGATGAATCTTTTAATTTTAATAATTTAATATACATTTAACTATTAGCATTTTGAAATTATTTACGTTTTGCAGACAAATCTTTTCGTGAGTCAAGGATCACAAAATTTCAAGATAATAGGTACATAATGATCTATGTTGAGTTTAATTTGTGTTGACTCCTTTTGGCACTCGACTTCATAGAATATTTTTTATATTATTGAACTTATAAAATGATAATTAAAACAAAAAAAAAACCATAAAATTAAAAATTCTAAATTTTAAAAATATTTTTAATTTTTTTAATTTTTTTAATTTTTTTAATTTTTTTATCTTTTTTGATTTTTTTAATATTTTTATTCTTTTTGATGAGTATATAAATTTAAATGGATCTCAATCATAAATTATTTTATAGTACACTTGGCATGGATCTAGAGGACCATTGAATAGTACTTGGTAGAGTCTTTTTCCTTAATTATTGTTAATATGTAAGGACTTTGAAATTAATTAAATTTATGTTTATTAAACTTTTCACTTATGTATAGATGTAGAACTCCTAATATTTAATTACTTTAAAAGTGACTAAATTTTTATTTCTTAAATTTTTGTTATTTAAACTATATTAAAGATGCATTGACATTTAAGACTTTAAAATCCATAGAACAATTTTGTTAACTTATAGCAATTCATTTTTTAAAATTAAAGTAACTTAATTATCTATCACCAATTTTTAACTCACGGTGTGAAAAAATAATTTAAACATTGTAACTTCATTTTTGTATTAATGCGTTGAATTCCTCCTCCTCCTCCACTTCTTCTTCTTCTTCTTTTAAATTGTATAATAGAAAAAAGAAAAGAAAATATAGAAATATAATTATTTCAATTAATTTAGTGTTCTTGTTATATTCCCTCTCTCTTTAGTTTTACACTATTACTCCATTATAATTTATTGTGAAGGTATTTGACTGAATCACATAATAAAAGGAAAATTTTTGAGATGAAATAATCTCACTAAGTAAAATAAAAGTTTAAAATTGAAGTTATTACTAAATATTTAAAGTATGAAACCTCGTAATAAAATGTCATTCATTTTTTTATCCTTTTAAAATAGAGTTGACACTTTATAAAATAGTTATTTAATTATTTGAAAAAAAAGAAAAAACATAAAAAAAATAAAAAAATTTTTTTAATTTTTTTAATTTTTTTAATTTTTTTAATTTTTTTAATTTTTTTAATTTTTTGTTTTATTATTTAAAAAAACCTTTAAATAAATAATAACACGGTGAATAAAAATGTATTTATGTTTAGGACTCTTGAAAATACAACCAGAAAAATAGCACAAATCATCCCACATTAACATGGCCCATTAAAGTGTCTCACTCCAAAAGTGTGATAAACAGTCGACCTTAATACAAACATTAATGGTGATTTTCACTAATTTTGATGAGTTCTTAATTTGGTAGCATAACAATTTCTTAATGTCAATTACAAAATAAATAATGTGTTTATAATATGATATTAATTTATTCTTGTGAGTAATAGGTAATAATTCACAATATATTGCGTAGCTAATTATTTAAATGAATAACTTATACTATATATTTTAATCTATTATACAACTTTGTATTACAATGCGGTATTTCGTAATAAAATACTTATATTAAATGTTAATTAAGCTAATCGTGTAGTAATAAATTTTTATAATAATTAACATAAAAATATCACAGTAGCATGCATTCAACACTTTTTGTAAAACAGAATCTATCAAATGCTATTTTAGGCAGGATTTTATTCTAACAAGTTTAAGACAAAATGAAAGAAGTACTATATTAGATTAAACGAAATATGATTATTCATCCATTAAGATTTATAATTTTTTTTTAAATTCTTATATTATTACACTAATATCAATTTTAAATATTATTTATTCTATTTTAAAATATTTATTTTTATTAATATAAAAAACAACTAAAATGTACATATTAGAAATAGCATTATATAAACCAATATCTAAGAGCTTTTACGGAGATTTGTTACCACAGTAATATAATAGTTGCATAAATTTTATTTATCTTAAATTAAGATAGAAAATGAATCAAATCATTACACGTATATTTAGAATATTAAAATATCCCTCAATTAACATGAATTGTAGCATGTGTTTCTTTTTTAATTTATATTAAGAAAATTGTATTGTATTATAAAAATTGAAATTTTGAAACCTCTTTGCTTTAGTAAGTTTGAACTATTAGGCCTTGTTAGTTATTTCATAATTTTAATTAGCGATTTAATGTGATTGACGGATAATCCAACATTAATAAGGACTTGACACAATTGACGAGATAAATTGGCGTTAATAGTAGGTCTAATTTCGTAATAGAAGAGCGTGCTATTTTCAAACCCAGTTATCAGCAGTAACGAGAACTGCTTTGATTTTGAATCTGATTTTATTTCAGAATTTTCAATTGGCGGCGGAGACCACCATGGCAGCGCGATTGGCTTGGACTAAATGAAACGTTAATAATTTGGTCTAATTAAAGCAATAATATCGATTTATACATCGGTTACCATCAAATTTACCGCTCAATTGAAAAATCCAAAAGTAAGCGAGATTTTGAAGTAAAAGATGTCCCAGGATCTAAATCCAATGTTAATGGCGGTCTAATTCCTCACTTATAAAAACACTCTATTCGGAACAAATTTATCTATTAATGCTTGAGGACTTCTTTTAATTTTCAAAATCTCGTTTATTTCCAGAATATTTTTGTTATTTATGTTATTGTTACATTAGGTTTACCTTAACTAATGAATTTTCCCGTTTCCATTTATTTTAGGTATTTTATTTTCATGAATAGTTATCAACCAATATCATTAATTAAAAATAATATGTAGTCATGATATGAAATTAAATATTATTTATATATATTAAACTTTTTAATAAACAAACTCTGTTGGAAATTGGAAACCGGACGCCTAATAAACAAATGCACTAAAACCGAGAAATTTGCTATATATTGCATGGAAAGATTTGCAAACAGTGTTTCTCTTCTTCTCTAACTCTTCAATCTCATTCCATATTTATCTCTATTTTATCCATATTTATAAACCTCAATTCTCATTTAATCAATGGTCCTTAAGTTTTCTATATTACACAAGAATTTGCCCCACTCTCCTCTTTTTCGTTTCTGTTAAATAAAATCTGCAAATTAACCCATAAATATCATACAATAAATAGAACCCAAGAGACAGAAACCCTTTGTTCAGAGTCCTCATACTCAAACAAACCAAATCTTTTTTCCTTGTAACGGCGACAACGACGATGGAGCAATGGGTGAACGAACCCTTATTTTCGGCATCTCGATCACGAAAAGCCGCTCGGGAAGCCGGAAAATACATCTGAGACGCCGGAAAATAACTCCGGCAGCACAACTCGTCGGAACGGCTTTATGGAGTTTCATCCTCGTAGCCCCAGAAACAGTCGTCCGCTTTACACTGACCAGGCCTCTCTTGAATCATTGTTTGTGGTCTAAGCCTTCAAGGTGGTGATCGGCGGCATACGCTGTCGTTTGGTGTTCCTCAGGTGGATTCTACGGCTGACCTTTTGGACACCGCGATGAATTCGTTAGAGCTCAAAGAGATACAACCAACAATGCTGAGTTCAGGGTTTTATCCGGTCCCAGAATGGAATCAATGGGGCCCACCAGAATCTGAGTGTGGGCCCGGAGTTCAGAATGACACTTTTATGATCTACCTGTTGCATATGCAGCACAGCAATTGTGCAACCACCAGAACAGTTCTGTAGTGAAGATGGCCGCTGGAGATGCTTTACGAAGTTGCAAACTGCAATGGTTACAGTGTTGGTCCTTTCTTGCCGAGCACGGCATCACATTGTGCATAGGGAACCCACTGGCCAGTTCCCAATTCTGTCAGTTTCAAACTTGGTTGATTATAGCTACATAGACAGTCTTGTGCCAAGAAATCTCAATTTTAGAGGTCATAGTTTGGATAACCAGGAATTGAATCGCTGGAATCAATATGCTCAATGGTGGTAATGAATTGAGAGGAAAAGTGGTTGCTTTGGCGGATCATGGAAGCAAAATGCTGCAGAGCTAAGCTTGAGAAGACGCAGAAGAATTGAAACTGTACTTAGGGAGATGATTGACTATGTTGGTGATCTGATGAAGAATCAGTCCGGGAGTTATGTTATTCAGAAGCTTTTTGTTGTATGTAACGAGGAGCAGAGGACCGTTATTATTCAGGCAATAACCAGAAATACCCATCAGTTTATTGGTATATGTTTCAGCCCATACGGGTATGTTTATTAAATTAATTTTCTTTTTCTTAGATAGAAAAGGTTCAGTTTGATGCTTTGATATAAGTTTAAATTACAATCTGTTTTACCAGTGCTCGAGCAATGCAGAAATTGTTGGACAACCTTAGTACTCCGCAGCAAAGATCCTTGATATTATCTGCTATAACCCCTGTTGCTGTTGCACTGGCCAATGATCAAAGTGGTCAGCACGTGATACAGTTTTGTGTGAAGACATTCTCTATTAGTACACCAGGGTAACAATTCATATTCCTTGATAAGTCATTGAATTGTCATTTCTTCCTATGTGCCCCACCTTTTATTAAATTATTTGTATGGACATTGAGGCTTCATTCTATGTCTTTGTAAATAAAGAAAGAGTTAAAAAGTTTGATTTTTGTTCTAATATGTTGGTACACAAGAGGGTATCTTAGCTCACATTACAATAAGCTCTCTTGTCATGTCTTGTATGGTGTAGTATAAGTATATTCTCCGGTCTCCAAAATAGTTACATTTAGTTATGATATGCTGAGACTTACCTTTATTCTTCATTGTTGGTTTTTGCTCTTTGTGTTTAACTGCTAAAACTTGTTAGGGTGAGCCACCAAGCAGGGTATGGTGCCCTCACGCCTTCTCTTTTTTTGGGTCGTGTCGATTCTTGATTTACCACTGAGTCAGAACAACGTAGATATGCGAAATTGCTTGTTTCAGCTAGTTTTCTGCACTAACTAAATGATGCTTCATCATCTTAAAACCCAGAAGTACATTGGTCTTTCTGTCATGTTTGTGAGTAAGTTGCTTAGAAGTAGCATGGCGAGCATATGAACCGGATTTATGAGTTAGGATATTGTTTGAAATAAATATAGTATCTCCTTCTCTTATCGAAATAGTTTTAAGTATCCACGCAGAAAAATGTTTCAATATCGAGTCATTGAATTTACATCATCAAAATTTAGTACATGGTGACAGATTAAGATTTTGAAGTCAGTGAGTTTATTTTCGTTATGTATGTTTACTCTTTTTATCCCTTTTATGTATATATGTGTGTTGATCTATATGTATGTTAATTTTGAGCACCCAGTGAGTTTTCTGAGTCTGCTGCATCTGTTTTAGACAACTACTGTTCGTACCATAATGTCAATGGCTAAATGAAGAATTTCTTGACCATTAGGAGAGGATTTACCCAAAGTTTCAGTGCCACTTGCTTTTGTTGTTGAAGACTATTCGTTCATTTATAGAATAATGACCATGCAATGTATGCCTTGAGTGACTACTTGCTTACCTTTATGGATGAGTCTTAATGAATACAAAGATAAAATTCAGAAAATGAACCATGCCTATTCTAGGTGATATTTGTTAATTGATGAAATATAAGAGTTAGCAAAATTAAGAATAGCAAGACACATATATAAGTAAAGGTAAGACGATATTATAGACATATGAAGAAAATGGTACCTACTATGATCAGTCTTTACAAGGTAATATGTGCTAAAAGAGCACCTAAAAAGTGAAGTAAAATTTGTTAAACACTTGTGAATTAACAATGTCAATGGTGAATATTAGCCCTTAGTTTAACATATTTACAAGATGAATGCCATTATTAATCTTGTGGCACATCTCAAAGTGTAGCTGGTGTAATTTTGATGTAAATTAGTGCACCAACATATAGTAATGATTCTCATTTTAATTTTACCACTGATCAAGAAATGAGTTACACAACCACATGATTACATAGATTAAAATAATCCTTTTGAGGGTGCAAAGCTCAACACAGATGCGTTGGGTTCAAAGTGAGTCACTTAAAGCCTTAGTCCTAGGTTATAATCATGATGAACAATACTTTTCTATGTGAAATAAGATAATCCATTCTTTGATATAAATTTATCTTTGGTTTTAGCTAGTAGCACAGCCAAACACTCAAAGACAAATTTAATCCCAAATTTTATACTAGGGTAACTCCACTTTATCCATATGTCAAGCGGCCCCATAGAGGATAAAATGAAGGAAGGTTGCTTGATATGGCTTGAAATCGTATTTTATGTAGACTTCCATACACTAGCGTTTATTATATATGGCAATATCGATAGTTGAAGATAATCAAAATGGACTAAGATGGATCAATCACCACCTTCAAGTATTCAAACTAAATACAACTCCGGAATCAACACAGATTTGGACAAAAAGATAAATACAATGAAGTAAAAGTATATACTTAAAAGTTTGATTGATCTTAGAATATTTAGTTCTAAAGAATATTAATTTGCCTTAAAATTATTTAGTAATCAGATAATTTGAATAGAGCTTAATGGATTTAATATGTTCATAGCGGCACTCCTTCCTTCTAATTTGAGATCAGAGGTTAGTTGATTGGTTGATTGATTGTGTACTGACAGACCAGCTAACTTTTTACATTTGTAGATAGTTGATGTAGCAAAATGTCACATGTGAGTTGTGGATTGAAGACGAGAAAATGATAAATCAATGTGAATGGAAAAAACTGTGAAGAAAAAGTTCACATACATAATATTGGTTCAAAAGGTAGGCATAATAGAAAAAAATTCTTGTTGTTTCAGTAAATGAAATCACTAACTCTGTTGATTATTCTTCTTCGACCAGCGGTGTCAGAATATTTCCATAAACAGCAGTTCTCTAGAAGCATTTCCACTTTAGTTAATCAAGAATGGCATGTCACAAACCCCACTCTAAGAAAGTCAACAAAAAAATTACCTTCTCTAAAATGGTTTGTTAACATAGACATGTGATCTGCAATCACTCCTTTTCCTCATCTTATATTATTTTCTTTTTAAGTTGTCCATCTGCATCTTTGCGTAATTGCCAAGCACAAGTATTTATATCCATTACTTTGTACCGTAGACTTTAGACCGATCAAACTTATTGGCAAGTTGGAAGTCTAATTTAAGGCACAGAGCTTCTCTCAGTCTCTTTTGATTGGTGTTATGCACAATTTCCTCAAAATTAGCGTTTCTTCTTTATTGCTTTCCTTTACTGCTTACTAGAATGTGGTTTATATATATGTTGTGTATTACTTATAAATATAAGTAAGGCCTTCTTTAATCAATCTCATCCCTCTTCTCTATAGTTGGTAGCTGTTTATATGTCTACCTCTTCACATTAGCTAAATTAGTGCTTTATATTTAACTATCATAATGGAACTGCATATTGCAGCGTAACGCCAATGAAACCCATACAATAACTTACAACTTTGATTACGTTTAAAAGCGGATGCTGTGCTGCAGTCATGTCTGTAGAATCTCCGTGGAGAACTCGAGATGCTATTAAGCTGAGATATTAGCTAATGGAGTCCCCCATCCTCAGATGTTGAGGTATGACTCATTATCTTTTCTTGTTATTGTAGTGTGAAGGTGAGTTGCCTGCTATAGATCTAATTGCTTTTACGTTACATTTCATCTAGCAACTGTGGTGCAACATCTTGTGGGACTGAAGTTACCAAGGGTTACAGAAACTTTACTGGATGGTAAACTAGGAAACTTTGTGACTCTCTCATGCAATAAAGTATGCTAGTAATGTTGTTGAGAAAATTTTCCTTGAGTCAGGAGAAGAGCACTCAGGAGAATTATCACCCCGAGGTGCTCAGAAGTTCAAGTGCTTCTATGCTACTGGTGGACCCTTATAGTAACTTTGTCATCAGACAGCGCTGCAAATTGCAAGGTAAGTTTAGTTCACTATATTCCTTGGTCTATGAGCCTGCTTATCGTATAAGAAACAAAATGAGCCATTTGGAGCTGCTAATTCCTTGGATTAAACAACCCTCTCCAAGGTACTCTTTTTCTCAGCAATGCTTGCATAGTAAAAACATTCTCAAATCATAGGTACTATTTTTCTCAGCAATGCTTGCATGCTAAAAACATTCTCAAATCTGAGGCATGACTATTATGAACTATTTAGACTTAATATTGCAGAAGATAATATGAAGGGAAACCACAGAGCTAATTCAATTTTCATTGTTGTCTCGTATTTAGATTGATGATGTATGTCCAATTTTGAATTTCGGAATATGGATAAAAAATACTCATTTATCCAGGTTATGTTACCATGGTTTAGATGCCCTTATGTATGAGGGTAATCAAATATCTCTCCGAAATTCAGAAGTTGTGCCCAGCTATGGTGTTTAAGTTCCTTGGGCACTATATTTCGTAACTCGACTTATATTTAGAAACAAACTTGGATGGCATGATTGAGATGTTCTTCTACCATTCTACTCCCTAGAATTTCTCCTTCTTGGTATAAGGAAGTTGGAGAACCTTTACAGGCGCTGACTAATAAAAAGCATTTCTCTGTGACCTCTAGAAACAGATTTGTGATAGCCAGTGTGGATGTGATAATCATTTCTTCCATGATCAGCATTGGCTCCATCCATGGATCTGTGAAAGCATATGCTCTTGGGATTTTAAATGCTTTTACTCGTTTCTTACAGGAAAGTGATATGTGTAACAACTAAAGCATTAATCATATTATATTAATGTAGATATGTATTTTATGTATTTATATAACTTGCATGCTCTGTAGAGAATTAGAGATGAAGATGCAATTTATCTTCTTGGTGCAAAATTCTGTTGAAGCAGTATATTACATTATTGCAGTAAAGATTTTTGTGAAAACCACCTTGATTATTGGAGCTAAAGTGATTTTGTTATAGAAAACCTTGTTTAATGTTTATCTAGGATCTTGTCTTTTGTTAAAGTCAGGTTGGAAACATGCTTCTGATGAGTACACATGGCCGAGACAGGAAAGAACGGTGACTCGTTAGAATTTGTCCCATATTTTGACTCCTGGAGCCTGAGTATCTTTTATGCAAACTCTGGCGGGGGGGGGGTGGATAAAAAAGCACTTTGTATTGCCATTTGTACTTCCAGTGTCACTCGAACAATGTTGATATCAGTTCTACATTTTATTTGTTCAGAATCTGTATTGCCAGTTATTAAAACGCTGCATTTGTTAATTTGACTTTGCGCAGGGCCATGTCTTCAATGCTCTGTATAAACTCTCTGCATGAGCCGCTGCATCAATGCAAAGTAACCTTTACGGGAAGAGATACTTGACCGTTTGTTTAGCAGGAAGGAACCTCTACATTGCACAAGGTTTTACAAGCGACGGTGCCAAGATGCTTCGAGATGTGGCAGCACTTCTACTGTGCCTTCATTCTTTGATTCGTCTGATGGAATTTCCGGTGTTCAGCAAGTAGCATCTCCTCCCTTTATTCTATCTATGTTTATTTGTTTTCTATGCGGTCAGATTTGAAGTTGTAGGAGCATAAAGCTGAGTATGGCGAGCCTACGTGTGATTTATAAGGCTCGTAAAATTCGTACTGTATATTTTTGGTTCTAGCTCTGCTGCTTGTTATATCATAATATACTGCATGTAGACAATATTTGTTGAATAAGCATCTTATAATATTCGTTTTAGCTTAATGTGATTGCAGTTGCAGGTATTTCTCCTACATATCTCAATTTTTGACAAATGAATAATTGTAGTGAAAGAACTAGGTCAAATCCTTCGCGGTTTTGACAGTAGTAAGAACATTCAGATAAGGCATATGATCTTACGGAAGAAGCCGCTTGCCCGCCCTCGAGAGGGGTGGGATCCTCTCCAGTAGTCACATGTTTCATCAGTACTAGAATTGGGGCGCATTTGCACATATCAGTCATCAGTCTTTCTTGATTGTAACGAGTCCTTTCTTTTTATGGTTGTTTCATATTCTGAATAACACAGCGCAACAACCACATTGAACATTGAATTAAGTCGATACAACATGTGTGACGTAGTTTGTCTATAGTACGACAATGTGGAGATAGAGCAGAAGGTACGAATTCAACATAATCCAATTGCTTTAATCCCAAGTCCTATACTTCAAATATTGAATCCGTTTCTAAGTCACGGTTTAAAGTGAAGGTGGCCATGTTTTAGACCGTGAACCTTTTCTGTTAGATCTATTAGCCAAATTAATCCAGATTCGCGTAGAATATACATTTTTCGCCAACGTACTGTTGTGATCAAGAGAAGGAAGAAACAGGCTAATCTAAGCATAGTAAACGGCAAATTATTATTTATAAAATTCAAAAACCCAAGCTACATTTAATATGCAAAAAATATATAAATCGATAGATGGAAACAGAGCAGGAAATTACAAAGGCTCAAAGAAGAACCCCATTTATTTATTGGTAATAATAAAAGTATTTTTATTTTTATTTTTTTTGGTCTAATCTTCACACTATATATATATATATATGGCCTAGAAAACTTATATGTAAAGACAGATTTGACCCACTTAGATAAATTCAAGGGCATTTAGGCTTGCCTTAGAGTTCTTCTTGTCCCTGTAGCAAGGACACTCATGTTTGTTCCCATAAGTTCCAGAAGGCACACAATTGCATTCTGCACAGCAAATCCCACAGTACTTCAAGCACCTGTCTGCAAGTCCTGTAGCTGAACACCTCTGCTTGCTTTGAATCACAAAAAGCCTTGCAAAAAA
This sequence comes from Datura stramonium, assembly GCA_018107945.1. Taxonomy (NCBI): domain Eukaryota; kingdom Viridiplantae; phylum Streptophyta; class Magnoliopsida; order Solanales; family Solanaceae; genus Datura; species Datura stramonium. The sequence continues at coordinate 319,600 of JACEIK010000802.1, forward strand.
AAAAAAAGAAAAAGAGAATCCAACTCATAATCAGAGCATATAACTTAAAAGATTTACAAAGAAAGAAAGAAGAAAGAAAGCAACCCATATGCTGGAGCAATAAAGTAAGTCGAGAATCATGAGATCTGAAATACTAGCAAAAACTAAACTGATGTCTAAATACAACAACTGGCATAACTAGTTAGGTTTGAGAAGAGTAGGATGTATGTTATTGGAAGAGACGGTTTTGGATAGACTCTCGACGGCAGCCGAATAGTATAACTAAAGAAGTATTGGAAGAAAAATACAATAATAAAATAGCAGATAAACAAAGTAAGTAAAGCAATAAATATTAGTAAAATATTGAAGATCAAGTTAGGACAGTGAGTGCCAAAATAGGAAAAAATAAAGGTAATTCAAACACATTATATATGTACAAAAAAATACACAGTATAATTTTTAGGGCAAAAACACTAGGTGTTCTTTCTCTATTTTTACTTGTGCTGATGGAGATAAATTGTGGTGCGCGTAAGGCTGATTCAGACACCGCGATTAATTTTAAAGGCTGAAATTGGTACTTACTTGAACCAGCCATGGTGGTTGAATGAAAGAAGGGTAAGAACAAGGTGACCAAAAGCAGAGTTGCAAGAAATAGCTTCATCTTTCTGAGATGGAAAAAATTAAAGAGAAGTGATGAAGTGAAGCATTGGTGGATGGGTGTAAAGGGTGTAGAGGAATATAGGCAGGAAAAGTTGGTGGTGTCCACTAAAAATCTATTTTCTAACTAATTAAGTAAACAAACAGGGTGTCTGATGACAAAACAGAAAAAAAAAAAAAAAAAAGTAACTCATGATACATAGAACATCATCAATGTATGATATTAATTGTATATTTCTTTTTATTTTATAAATATTTATTGATATTATGGATATTTTATTAGTGATGGATCTTATTTATTTAGCAAAAATTTATAAAAGGTATATTCTTTTATTTAAAAATTTATTTATTATGAGAATAGTTTTAGAGCATTACAAAGATATTTTATTTTTTTAAATTTTGTATCCTAATTAAACTACATACTAATATATTGAGATGGAAAAATCTTTCTCTGCATTCTTATTTTAATTGTTAGGATAAGATTTAAGTATCGTTAAAAAATTAATAGGGATGACAATTTGATTAACATAACCTTATTAATTTTTTGAAAACATTCAATAATAATTCTTTTCACATTTTAGAAAGACTTTAAGTATGAATAATAGAATTGAAAAATATGATCGATTATCTGCTTCAGTTTTGGAAAATTGTAGTATTTTGAAGCAATCGTTTTAATTATCTCACCAACAGTAAGGTAAACCAAGGGAGTAATATTTATTGAGTCTTGATACGAGAGCAATATTTACGGTGATATTACAGGTATATTTTGGTTTCTTTTAGTTTCATGTATATTAAAAATAGTTGATGCCGATTGTATTTATCGATTTAAATAATTAAAAAGAATTAATAATATTTTTTAAATTTTATCTTTAACATTAATTATTCTAAAATTAAAATTACGTAAATAAACTATGCGAAATCTTAATTCTAACAACTAAACAAACAAAAACAATAATAACCATTGTGATTATTTGTTCGAAAGGTCATAATTCGAAAACTTCCCATTCTAAAAATCTGGGGGTGAATTGCAAACTTAAATTCAAACATATATTTAAAGTTGGCATATGCTGTAACATGTACAAAATTAATTACTCACTCTATTCATTTTATTTATTTATTTAATATTTTGAAAATAAAATTTTACAATAATTAAAGAATAATTCTTTTTACCTTCAACTTTTATTATTTTATTTTTAACTATTTTAAAATCTAAAGTATATATTAATTAATATTATTAAAAGAGTATTTACATTAATAATTATTTAAAATTTAATAAAATAAATAAATAAATAAAAGTGAATGAATGAAATAGTTACGTGGGCCGTGGCGTGAGACACACTGTTATTTGATTTGCTTTTTACCCATTTAACTAAGGAAGGACGCGGACTGGGTTGTTGGGTGATTTTGATTGCACATTAAAAGCCCAATGAACTTATTAAATGATACGCGGTTACGCTAAAATTTAGGCTTTTGTCCTCTTCTAGTACGATGTTTGGCATATATATGCGAGTTGGCTATTGACAAGCAGGTCTTGTTTGGTTATAGATTTTAAATATTTTTATTTTTTTTATAAGTATTTTTTATTTGTTTAATTTTAAAAAATAACAATGATTATTTAGAAAAGTTCTTTATTTATTTTTTAAATTTCACTATCGAATTACATTTGATACTTTATTTAAATTTATAAAATTTTAATCTTTCAAATTCATTAAAATATTCCAAGTTAAATAAATATAGCGGAATATTTAAAATAATATTTGGGATTGGATGTAGTTTCGATTTCATGATTGGAACCAGAAAATGGAGGAAATCAGTTTGCATTGAATGTCATGTTCTACTTACAAATGAGGCAGCACGCTTTATATACACAAAAGGTGAAACTAAATGTCTGCCTAATCATGTGCTTAACAGCTGTCAACAACTTGTATAATAGACCCCGAACAAACTCTTAATAGACACATGCCGGTATTAATACTAACCATTAATCCACTAACTCTAATACTCCTCTCAAGCTGGAGGGTGAAGAAGGTTAAGAACTCCAAGCTTGTGTAACAAAAATTCGTGTTGACCTCCTTTCAGAGACCTTTTTGTGAAATTTCAGCCAAGTAAGTCGCTGACTTCCTATATGATGAGTTTGGCATAATCGATTTGATTTTTAGGAATGAAATGACATTTAATTTCAATGTGTTTAGTATATTCTGAAAATAGGATTATTTGCAATCTGAATGCGGCTTTGCTATCTGATAGATCGATAGGTTGTGTTTGGACACCAAGTTACGCAAGCAAACTGTAACAACCCGGTGACCTTTAGTGGAGCATTCAAGCCGATATCTGTCTGGTGATTACGAGGACAAGTCTTTGCTTCTTGGACTTTCATGAAACTAAAAAGCACCAAATTTGACTAGGAATTCTATCACGGATCTTCTAGTGTTAGAGCTGATAGTGTCATGCCACAGCCTTGAGGGGTATAGTGGCATGATTATACTGAGCTGGATCTGGACTACTAATACAGGGTAGAAGCTGTCTGGTGCTGGCTAGCTCTATCTCGGGTTCGCAGGGGAAACAAAGGGCTATATAAGGGTTATGTGACCTCCGACGGCCCAGGGCCTATAGCCACACTAACATAATAACAGTGACAGGAACATCTCCTGTTCGGGGACATGCGGGCCATGAGGCCACCGCTCGACTAGTCATACGAAACTTAAACAAGGAAATCTTTGGAAAGCTACGTGAGCAGCAGAGGTCACCTTCTTGTGACTATTATTGCCCACATTAACATAAAAGCAGAAATCACTAAACGGTATACAGCTGCACGGCCTCGCACGGCCAAACCCGGCGGTACGGGGAGATAATATACAATGCACGCAAGCCTCTATGAGTAAAGATAGAAATGATCGGGACGGGGCCCGGAGCCTGCCCATCTCTTGTACATCAAAAGAAAAAGTACACACCTGGGGATCGAGACTCGGATGACGGGCGACAACTCAACGGCTGGCTGGAATCACGGGGATCACCTCCTCGTCTGTGCAGTACCTGTGAATAAGTAATGCGAGCGCCCACTAGGCGTCGGTCGCGATGCGAGTATGCAAGCAAGCGAAATAATATAAGCGAAACAGCGATTATAGATAGTATCTAGCAAGTACGTATGGGGAGATAATGATCTGGAAAGGCTGGTAAAAATTTGAATCATGCTTTACGTAAGCGATAGGCGGAGCGTACTTTTATGCTTGCGACGGCTTTCTTTGTCCCACAATGCTAGTATATAACATATAAATAGATATAAGTAGCAAGCAAAATTAATACCAACCCCATGCATAGGATGGCACCGAAGCAACAAGCGATCTATATACCCCTACAGGGTGAGAGCACGCCAAAAATAAGTCACTCCGGCTGCATCTGCTCACCAGGGCTCCTGCGCTGGAGGTCTCAGGCTCGAGGCCTCGGCCTCGTATAAGTAGCCGGAGTGTCGGTCGGAGGACTCGTGGCTGATAACGAGATAGAAGTGCATTTTCCCCTGGGCTATACGGCTTAGGAGCTACGCACGTATGCAGTGTGATGCTGAGATAGAATTCTGGTTCCAGACTCTTGGGGGCTATACGGCTTGGAAACACCTCACGGAACAAGTCAGGAGACAATTGTAATCTTGATCGAGGCCTTATGGGGAACACTTCATCCCATCTTCGTCCAAGTAGGGGACGGCATGCCACCTCGGAGTGACAAACCCACCTGGCTCGATGGGCGCCTACCAACCCGGGCGCGGACGCTCAACTGAGCCCTCACGCCACGACAAGTCTCAACAAGCAAGCCATTACATATAAATAGCATGTATAGCGAAAAGACTAAGCGCTGATTCTTAATGCGATCTCTTTCTGTACTAAGGCGACTCTTTCTTGATTAAGCGGTGCGAAATCTTTCTTTAGCTTTGTTGGCTAATGCGTAGTCAATAACTCATCTGTCTAGCGATATACTTTACTAGCTTTATTAGAAAATCTATTTCTTTTATTCTTCAACATGCTTCTTTAAACATCTGATAAGCTATACTAAATACGGAATGCTAACTGCGCCTTTGTGTGGACTTATCTATCTTTATTTGATATATGATAATAGCATAAACGAGAATTTACTAGACTTATTCAATTCTCGACATTCAACCTGAGAGATTCAAATGCGGAGTTTACCATGATCCACCGCTAAGACTTACTAACTGGCAGAAGAACAACTTCACATACCTTAACCTCAGGTTATCAAACCCAGGTGGTGAGAGGCTGAGTCAGTCACTCAGCTATTTCTCCCAATTTGTATTCATAAACACGTTGATTAGAGGCTAATGCATTTATTACGAAGGACGACGTCAATTTCGATATAGTATAGCTAACCTTGGGCTTATGAAGACGGTGAAAACTTCTTTATTTTGAATCGAGAGGAGGGAAATGTTGCGCCTCACAATTTAAGGCACATAGACACGATTGGAGCAATTCTACTTACCTTAGTCCGTGCTACGGCGATTCATCGGTAGTATTTATGACAAAAGCGGTAGGAATGCTCCTGTTGCTAAATACCTCGATACTGAGGTTAATTTGGATTGGACTACGTTTGCAGGCGTAATGGACGATAATGTGTCATCTCTTGATCTCTCTTTCTTTTTCGTTTGAAATGATATGAGTATAAGTGATCGATTAAACCGAAGTGGGGCATATATATAATGGACACTATAAATCGCATTGGGGAATCGATTTATAAATCGCATTCTTTGGAATGTGATTTATAAGTTGCATTCACAGGAATGCAATTTATAAGTCGCATTTTGCCTTGCGGCCTTGTGGGCTTGGCGCTTGTCCAATTTTCCCCGGGCCTTTTCTGGCATGTATGGCTTTCAAATGTCTGCCAACATGTGAATAGGAAACATCTATGTCTGGAAATTTACGGAATTCATATGAAATAGGCCCAATGGTCAAGACAGTCGAACTCGGCCTTGGCACTACTTATTAGAATTCCCACCTAGGCTCTTGTTTGAGGTATTTCACTATTAAGTATTGGTTGCATCCCAATAAGACCTCTTTGGTACTGCATGAACTAATTTAGTGTTTGGACATAAACATATGTCATGGTCTATCTGAGCATGATTAGCACGATGAGGCATGATGCTCCTGTCGGAGAGCATCTCAGGTGCTCCTATATGTGCATCTATATTAATTTCCTTAGAGGTAAACTTCGATTGGAATCTGTAAGGTGATGACGACTTAACACCCTCGGGCCCAATTAAAATAATCTACAACGCATTACTTTTTATGATTGACGGTATCCCTCTGCTAGATCTCAAAACCTACATCCCGTAGAAAATACTTCAACTTACCCAAGTCCTTTACTTTGAACTATTGATGTACCATTTCTTTTGTGTTTTGAATTAGGCTTACTATTGCACATGCTTCTTTGGTCATCCGTATACACCCAATGCCACCGCAATTTCATCTTCTCTCACTAGTGAACATTGGAATAATCATCTGGACATTATAACCTGCAGATGTCAATGCCTTTGATAGTTTGATGTTCCATTTCCTTGAGGCTTGTTTGAGGTCATCTGATGATTTCAGCGTTTACACTGCTTTGGTCTCTCGACTTCCCAAACTTAACTTGTGGCGGCTCATATACTTCTCGAAACAAGTCCGCTATGAGAATGCATTATAGAGATCCATTTGATATAGGGCAATCTCTAAAAGTAGCTAGTGCAATAATAGCACAGTTGTGACAATTTTATTTACTAGAAAGGTTTATGATAGTCAAGACTTTAACGGCTATAATCTTTAGCAACAGTCTAGACAACCTCTGTATCTCACTGTTGCCTTGAAGTTAACGTTGTACACCCGTTAGATCCCATGACATTCTTTCTTTTGAAGTGATCTGCACTTCTAAAGTGTATTATCTTCTAGGACTTTAATTCTTGTTGCATTACATCAACCCACCTAACATCCTTTGAAGTATCCTAGATGTTGTGGCTTTATGATGGCTAAAACATTGTGGTAAGTACGCATTTGTGAAAATGCGTGATATGACATAAGTGGATAGAGGTATTGGGTTGTCATGTTTGCCTTTCTTGTGTTTGTGGTGACATAGTCTTCATGCCAAAGAGGTGCCTTGGAGATCCTGGTAGATTTTCTCTTATATGGTGCAACATGAAGCAACATCTCTTAATTTAATTAAATAGACTTCTATGTTATTAAATCACCTTGTCCAGCAATACGCTAGGATGTGTAATCGAGTGGCGGTATCTATCTCATCGGCTATAGTAATATTTTAATGTTGAGTTCCAACTAAAATTGTATGAACAACCTCAACAACAATATCATGACTTTGATGACCCAGGCTCGAGTTCGTCACCAGTACAAAAGAAACATATTAAGGAGCAATTGGGTCTCTTCTAAGTTAAAGCTGAACCCAGTGTCTGTAACTCCACATCTACTGCATAAGAACTAATATCAAGTAGAGGGTGAGTGAGGTCAAAGTGAGAACTAGAGGAAAGGTTGAATGAGAGTAATATTCTTTGAACACCACATCTCTTATACGAGCAAGCTGCTTGTGTTAAGGTCGAGGAGTTTGTAATCATACGAATAATTTGAATATTCAAGAAAAGCAGTGACCTTAGCTGTTTGCTCCAAACTTATGCTCAACAGTTAGTGTTATGTCTGAAGTCGAACACCCTCGTATGGCTAAGCAAAGGTTTCCCATGTGATTCAAGGAGACTCTTATGACCTCAAACTAGGCAATCTATTAATCAAGTATACAACTCCCTCTACATATTCTCCCTAGTACTTGGTTGGATTATTGACTTGGAACTGAGCTCTAATGACATTGAGTATATGTTTGTACTTATCTCAACCACTCCGTTATCTTTGTGAGTGTGTACACTGGCCCCATTTTGATGTATAATATTATAAGAGGCAAATAAGCGAGAATAGTTTGTGTTAAAAAATTTTTGTCCCATTATCTTATCGATGATCTTTACAATAGATGTAGAGTGAGTTTCATTTGAGCAAGAAAAGTTTTGAGCACTGCCATAACATCCTCTTCAAACTCAATAGATGATCCATGTAAATGCGGGTGATCATCAACGATGGTCAAAAAGTAATGTTTCTTATCAGTTGATTTTATAAGGACACGAATACATAACAACTCAAAAAGTGTATACTTCATTAGAACTAACGGGAAATACAAATCTGCTTTGTTTAGCTGGGTGAATGATTGGACAATCATTATTGTGAACATATTTAAGTCTTTATCTGCCAAAAACTTAAGCTCCTCATGGTCTTGGCCCGAAGTATCTCCTTGTCTTTTATGCCACATATTCACACTATGATGCTGCCCTTTCTATAACTGCGGTAATGTTGTTATGCTTTATATCACTTGGGGAATGTATAAACCTCATTTGCTCCCTTGCAATCTCTCTTGCCACTATAAAGATTGTGAAATACAGGAAATGAAGAAAAAAAGTGACGAGGGCGGGATAGGCTCTTGGTTAGCTTAGGTAATGATAAGTTATACTTAAAGTATGGAACATATAGTACATTATCTACATACATTAAGCAAAAATTTGCGATCCCGTTTGTGTGTTACACTTGATTTCCTTATTAGGTAAGTTTACTTGTTGCTTATCACTTGTTCGATCTTGTTCTTTAGCATATTTGGATTAGCGGTAATATCATTTGTAACCTTTTAGAATGCCTAATTGTTCTTGTGAACAAGAATCTACGGTAGAGGCTGTGCCTATCAAAGTTGATGATGTTATGACGGATCTTGCTAGCATTCTACATTTCCCATGTACTATTTGTATTGCTCCTTTGTGATATAATGACCACATGTAACAATCTCCATGAGATCTTGTCTTCCATTGTTTGAATTCTTAAATGCTACATTTGACTCCATAAACAACATTAAGCGCAAACTTCTTTTTTCACTTGAAATTTGATGGATACCTAATCAATTGATAACATTTCTCACTTGCACTGTCCTTTCAGTCACGGTGATCACGTTGCAAAAGTCGATTGGCAATTCTCTACGAGGTGCCTTTAAACCACAATGATCATTTGTATGAGCAGTTTCTTTCACTCCTGGGTTGTCCTCGACCAATTTGCATGTATTGGCTCATACTTGCCTCCTATTGCTCCAAACGAACTAGATCTATGACTTTTATCCTCAATAATGTCTTACTCAGCTTGATTCAATGTAGGCTCGACTATTTTCCCAAGCTTGAGAAATTTGCCTTCATGCTGCTCATATGATTCATCGAGACGGTTATAAATTGGAGTTACCTTTGCCTTTGCAAATACTCTATGTAATCCTTTGAGTCTTGCACAATCACATCAGTGAGGGCACAGAGCATCAAACTTTGCCCGAGCTCTACGAGCTTAGTGGAGTCTGCTGACCCACAGTGTTTGTTCATGAAATGTGTGTTTCTCGTGTGAAAATATTCGAACTTGATTTACGCACATCAATCACTCTTTGAGATCCTCCACATTTGGTGTGCATCAGTGCATACACAATTTCACTAAGTAGATTTTGATATTGTATTCATGATCCGGAAAAGACGATCGCATGGTAGGTTTCCCATTCTTCATGCAACTCTGCAGCGAATTTGTTCGTTTTGCAGGTACTAGTTACAAAGCCAAATTTTCTCTTAGCTTGTAGGGTAATACACATTGATCTTCGCCATAAACGTAATCTCTCGTCGCCATTTCTTTGATTGAAACGCAACTCAATCACCACTGCTCAAATACCATATTCGTTTAACGGCTAGAGGCAGAAAATGGGAAAATCATTTGCATTGAATATCTTATTCAATTACAAATGAGGCAGCACACTTTACATACACAAAAGGTGGAACTAAATGCCTGACTAACCATATGTTTAACAACTATCAACAGCATATAACGGGCCTAACAAACTCTTAACAGACACTTACGAGTATTAATACTAATCATTAATCCACTAACTCTAATAAATGTACTTAAATGCAATTTTAAAAGTCAAAAGTGAAATGTGAGTTGAAAAACAAGCTCTAAGTTATTTTTAAAATTTAAAAATACAACTTTAAAGTTGAATTAAAAAATTTTATAATTAAATATTAATTTTAAATTAAGCGAAAAATGATTCAAAATAAATTTCAACTCCACTCGAAGTCTCACTTCTGTGTAAAGTGAAATTAGGACCGAAACAGCTAAATTTGGAAGTCTGAAGTAACCTTTAACAAATATATATTTTTCAACTTCAACTTCAAATATTCCTTTTGTCAATTTTATTTTAAAAAAACTGTCCAAATTAATTTGAAAACTCCTAAACTGTTCTTACATTACCAATGAAAAACAAGGTGTATCCTCAAATTGAAAAGATATAGACATAATTAGGTATTTTTATTTTAATGTGCTTTCTTGTTTTGATATAATGGTATGATAATAGTTAGCATTTATTATTTTATGATATATATTATCAATCAATGCTATATTAAAAAGTGTAAAGATTTTGAAATATTAGTTGCTTTTGTTCTTTATTAAGGCGTCGTAATAAATAGCGTCATTTCTTTTTTAATATATTATTATTTAAAATTAATTTTCTGCCTTATTTTATTATATTAGATTTTATTTGTGGCATAAGCTTTATTTATGATGTAAGCACCAAAGATAAAAAGATACATCAACTTTTTTTCCTTCGGGATATTCATGAATCTTTCTCTACCTTATTTAATTATATTAAATTTTATGATTTTTTTTATCAGTTATAGCCCCGAGGTTTAAAAATTTAGAAAGTTAGACAAAAAAAAAAAAAGAGCAGCCTTCCATGAATTTCTTTTTCCTTTTTGATACAAAAGTTGTTATTTTTTTCCTTTCCTTTTGGAATTCTTTTTCCATTTTCATTGTCCGCGAAGAGTGTTTTTTCTTTTTCCGTTTTGACCAATTTTCTTTTAGGTTTTAATAGTAATGTCCTAATATTCTTATACTTTTAAATTTAATTTTTAATTTTAATTAAATTACATGTTTTTTTTGTTTTTTTAATTTATAATTGTATAATTTAATTTATCATTCTTACTACTTTGTCAGCAAATTTTGATTGATACCATATAATCATATTTTCATGTTAATCTATCTTCTTCTTATTCTCATGTTATGAATTTATTTTTATCGTGTATGAATTTATAAAAGACAATAATAATTTTTTATGTCAACTCAAGTTATTTATATTTAAAATAATTTAATTTAGATTATTTCATTTAATTTAGTCTAATATTGATACTATGTTATATACTTTAATAGGTCTTATATTGATATATGTGATTGAAATTTGGTGTTATTTGTAGTGGCATTAACATCTAACATCAATTCGTAAGTTTATACATTCGAGGTAAGTATTCATCTCATAAAATAATTTTTTTATAAAAGAAGTGCTTTTTTTTTTAGTAAGTTTAGATTTTTTTTTTGGTTTAAATAATCTTGCAATGGAATTTGAAAAGGATTTCATAAATGAAATTGTGCCAAATAACAACTTAAGGTGATGTGATTCTTATTGGATAATAAAAGTATTAGGAATTAGAGTTGCATTAGTAAGAGTATAAAAGAGAATAAAGAAAGACCATGACTATAACTTATTAGTTGACAAAGAGGTAATAATTCTTTGGATTTCTTACACAAATACCATTTAAAAATATCATAATTAAAAAATTAAAAAAGGAAATAATGATGTGATTATTTAAAAGTTGAAAATTTTAAAAAATTTTATCTTTTTAATTATATTTTGTACAAACATTTACTTTCCTAAAATATCTATTCTAATTTAATATAAAAAAATAATTATATACCTAATATAATAATTTAAAATACATAAAAATTTATGTATTTTTAAATGTTTTATTTTTGAATTAATTAATATTTATTGCATAATTTTAAAAATCCTCCGAAAATCCTCCTATCTTCTCAATATTTATGTTTTCAAAAATCCTATAATCCTCTCTTACCACATTTTATTTTCCTAAAAATTCTCTATTTCTATTTTATTTTCCCAAAATTCAAAAATCCCTGTTTTCTTCTCCATTTTTATTTGATTTCCCAAGAATCCATTTCTTTATCTTTCTTATAATCGGTTGAGTTTAATTAAAATTTATTTTATTTCATTGATATATTTTAAGGTACTTGAGTGTGATCTGACCCTTAAGTGTACGGGTCGTCTAGTATCCAGTTGGCTCTTTGAAGCCGGTGTCGAACCCACGGGGAATAAGGAATACGGGAGGTGAAATCTTTCAAACGTTAATTTACTACAACTATACAGTGAAGACAATAGATGAAAAATGTATTGGTTTTTGAGGAATACTGATTTTATCACTGCTTAAGCTAATTATACAATTGAATCTAGACAATGGTTAAGAGCATCTTGAGGATTCTGAAGAACATGTGAAGATACATTATTAATTCGTGGTTTATCTTTTCCTCAGGTTCTTAGTCGGAACTCTTGCCTATGGATTAAAACTCTCGTATTTAACCCAACTTAAGAATCATGAACCTTCCACCTACATTTTCGTAATAAGAAGGAATTCAAGTTCTAGCTATACCAAATAGGTTCCACACATGACTAATCGACTTTCGGGTATATTTCTATCAGAAGGTAAATCAATTCCCAATTCTCCCAGAACCAAGAAAGATCATATCCTATTAATTCACAACTTTCCAATTTCTTGCCCTCTCGGGTGGCTTAGGACTTTGGTTACACTAACATTGGCGGACATTAATGGTAAGACAAAGATTAAATAGAACAACCATGGAAGAAAAGAGAAGAAAGCCAAACCGGCAATTCAATAGTACATGGCAACACAAAGTTCATAAACCTCGGCAGAAGGAGAATTAGCCACTCATTTGTGGATTAAACATCCTAAAACAAGTGTTAATCATACAAGCAAGTGAAAGGAAGAAGAAAGAGATAGAAGAACCCTAGAAATTTAGATCCTCAAAGTTACCCGTAACCCACGTTCTTGCTTCACCAAGTCGAGAATAATTGAAAATGCCCTAAATTAATTACCCCATTTGTACTAGGGATAAATTTTCCCGAGAAATAACGAGCAACGTGTCACCGGCGTGCATCGCGAACCTTTGCCTCGTGACACGGTTACCCAAAGCGTGAGCCCTACGGGGGTGTCCAGCGGTGGTACTGCCAACGTGGCACGGCGTGCATGTGGAGCCTTTGCTAACGTGCCACGGTGCAATCGCCAGGACCCTCTCTGAAATGCGCCATGCGAATAATCGCTTCCAACGTGGCACGGCTGGTCGCGGACCTTCAACTAGTTTTATTTGGAATTTCCATCCCGGGCGGGAATGCATCGCGATGGCGGCGTGCCACGGCTCCAGCGGAGCCCATGCTGTCCTACAACTTCACCATCAAACTTCCTTGCTCGTTCAGAGTTCATCTGATTTCTTCCAACATGTCATTTTCATCAACAAAAGCATGTTTTCTTGCAAAACAACTAATCATGTTGGTAAGTATAAATTCACACTTCATACAATTTACATGAGAATGTACAAAAATTTATTAGACAACAAGGCAAAGGTTATACATTTGAGTATCGAGTTTGGCATATAAATATGCCCCTTATCGAGTAAAGTGAATTCATCCGAGTTCATCAAAGGTATTTATGTATTAATAAAAATTGTGCATAATATAAAAAATATATTATTTTTTCATTTTTAAAATATTGTTATATAATATAATATATTGATGCACTATGCATAATATAATATACTAATTAATATAGTGTCTAATATATATTATATTCACTAAATCTTCTGTGAAAGAGTAAGTAAAAGAAAATTTTATGAATTAAGAATACGCGAATAATACAGAATAATTTTCAAAAAAAATATAATAATACATATTTAATTAGTTATGTATTGCGTTAAATTTTTAGTATAAAAATTATGCATAATATAAAAAATAGATGTACATATATGCTTCAATTATATAATATAATGTCATACCCACCTTAGGAGGCATGAGCGGCACCTAGTGCCTACTAAGATGCGAAGCTGACTTATCTAGGCACAGTGCACTTCTGGTGCGGGCTTACTTCCCAAATCAAAAACAACGGGCTATATCTTAGGCACCAGCTGACCTCCAGTGAGCCAAGGCCTTATGGCCACACAGCAAAGAAAAACCGGCTAACGAAAACAACAAGAAGGAAATCCTAAGTGGACCGATAAGACCACCATGATATCTAGTTATATTTGTAAGTAAGCTAGTCTTTGAACCTATACTATGTCCAGAGCAAAGATTAGCTAATCTGTCGACTAAACAAGGCCCCACCACGGCCAACACGTAAACAAAGCACACATGGGCCCCACACGCCGATAATAGCTAACCACGGGGAATAAAGAAACAATACGCAAGCCTCTATGAGTAATATGATGGTCGGGAGGGCCCACAGGCCTACTCAATAAAGTTTGTACAATCAAAAGTAAACCTTATATCTCTAGACTCACAGGACCGAAGGAGTAGCGCTCCGTGTCTTGGGTGAAGATACGGACTGCTCTCGTCTATCGCATTACTGCGGGCAAGTAATCTGTGGCGCCCCGGAAAGGGCGTCGGTACAATATGTATTGAATATGTAAGGCATTAACATAATGATTGGAATAAACAGATGGAAGCTGAAAATAGCGAAATTTGGGGTAGGGTCATGCGAGTAATAGAACTTCTTACTATAACTTTATTAATCTTAAAGAAAACAAAAACCTTACACCTGGCCCCTTAAGGCGGAACGTACAAAGCGGCACAAAATAACCCACTTGGGCCACTTATAATTGATGAATACACTTGATCCTATATACCGCATCGAGAGTGCTTCAGGTCAACTAATAGCTATAGGCTGCCACCTGTAGGTCGCACAGTGCCTGTGGGCAGCTCGGCCCTGGCCCCACATCATTTGTGTAGTCAAGTGGACTCCGATTTGCACCTGAGGCACCGGGCTCGACGGGGGTGTATAAAGCCAGCACGGCATATGAGGACACAGGACTCCATCTTCGTCCACTGGCGGACGGTATACGCTCCATAGAGCGACGTCATCACGCTCTGGCGGGCGTCGATATAGCTAATAACAGGGTGGGTCATGAAGGCTATACATGCCTAATCCATCCCAAACTAACATGGAATACTAATCTCAGCTAATAACAACAACTAATCATAATAGACATGCTTGAGTTCAGGCGAGCTATCATCTTTAAAGAAACTAACTAGAAGGGATTTGCCTTAACATACCCGTTCGCCAGGTGCGACTAGCGCGAGTTTGAATTCGTATTGACTATTCTTCTCAGCTGCAATCGTATTGCGGGAAAGCTAGTTCGGTACTAAGTTGATAAAGCGATAACTTTATATGTAAATATAAATATTAACAATATTTCAACTTAACGAAACACGGTTAAAAACTCATAATTTCTCAAAATTTCGGAAAGGGAAGAAATGCTTACTTTAAGCCGGGATCGTAATGACATGTTTAAGACGATTCCAATAACTTTAGCTCGGCGGGTTACGATTAAAAATTTGAATTTCGTGAAAATAACTTTCAGTAGTAATGCTCCTTGAAGCCTTATACTTTGATACCCAAAGTTAATTTGAATACGAACGGCGTTTCATAGCGGCGTAGCGGAAAAAAATTCTATCAATTTGTTCGTCTTCTCCTACCGTTGGTCGAATATAACATTATATATTCAAAATAATGAAGGGAGGACTTATATATATGTCAAATTATTTATTAAAGCTAGCCCAGTACTCAATGTAATATTTCGATACCAAAAAAAGAAAGTTAAAGAGTGTAATTTTATTATATATTAATATATGAATTCCTTCTTCTTCTTTACTTTTAAAAAAATTGTATAATTAAAAAAAAAAACACAACATATTTTAAGTTGTTTCAATTAATCGAGTACTCTTTTATTCACTCTCTTTAATTATAATCTACTATTTTTTTCTTTTTTAATTTATGTGAAGTGTCTTACTAAGTACATATATTAAAGAGATAGAGAAGCAAAATTAAGTAGAAATCATCTCATAAAGGATAAAATGAAAGTTTAAATACTAAATATTAAAGTACGAAGTCTCGTAACAAAATATTATTTATCTTTTTACTTTTTAGAAATAGAGTTCACACTTGAAAGATGATTTTATTTAATTATTTTCTAATATTTAGGATTTTAAAATTAATTAAATAGTTTAATTTATTTCAATCATAATTTAATTTCCAATTTCATATAACTGACTATCTCAAATGTTTTTTTTGTTTTTTTAAATTTCTAAATTTTAAGTATTCATATAAAAATGAATGATTTTTACTTTTCAATCAAACAATTTATTTTTATGGCGAGTTTATTAATTTGAAATAAGTATTAGAATAAATTGAAGAAAGAAGCTGTTTAGATTGGATCGAGCTATTGCATGTCGTTATCGATTTGAAATTGATAATTTTCTTTCTAAATTCTTATATTGTACATAAATATATATTTAAAATATTATTTATATTATTTTTATTAATATAAAGAATCTAGAGCAGAAATACATATGTGTAGACTAATATATATAAAACACGTCTAGAATTATCAGAAATTCCTATCTAAATACAGTATTGGGACAAGCACCTAAAAAATGTAATAGCGGCTAATGAAAAATGATGAAGTCTTAAATTTAAATTTTAATAAGCAAAATAATATAAGTTATTTCTTTTCCTCCGTCTAGATCGATATGATACATGTACTGATGAAATATAATAAGCATTTAAAAAATAATAATATTAAAAAAAACAAAAAACCAACCAAAAAAAAATAATTTACGCGTTAATTTTTTTTTCTAAAAAAATTAAAAATATTTTTATTTTTTTAAAAGGGAAGTTGCGTATTTAATGGGAGAGAATCTCTCTCCATTTTAATATAAATAATAAAATAAAATAAATTTAAAATTAATTAATTATAAATTTTGAAGTTGAAACTTGAATTTATAATTTAGCATAGTTTTTAAATTCATGTATTTGTACTAACTTTCGTGATTTTTAAAATTCTTTAATTAGAATTTATGAAATAATTCTCTAACTTGTAATGTAAAATTATGTTAAATCAGAAAATACAGAATAAAAATAATTTTAAATTTACTCTAAAATTATTATCTTTATTCGATGAACGAAACGGCGAGTAAAGGCACTATTAAAGATCTTTTGGAAAGATTTCGGACCCATGCATGTTACCATTATGAGTTGTCGTTTGTTGATAATTAAGGTGTAATAGTGGCTATTATTTTGCATCCCCACCATGATGTTTTGTTCAAAAATTAAAAGCATAGGACAGATGTGTGATTGCATGGGCACCTCGTCCTAGGATGTTCACTATGGTTTTAGACCTTTCTAGACACATAAAATAAACACTGTGTTGTGATTTCTTTATTTGTTTCTCTTTTCTTTTCTTTTTTTTTTTCTATAAAAAGTAATTAAATTGCCCTGTTAGTGTTGTCACAGGAAGAAGTGAAGTGGTTAGCCTGGCTTTATTTTTGCAGATTCATTCGTGCAATTCACGTGATATGTCCTCTTCCTTTTCTCTCACAGAAATTGGTCAGACGCAACATGAGTATATATTTATATCAAGTTACATGTCAAAAATTATAGTTGATATTTAATCATTAAAATTAATTTTATTTCTTAATTAAATTTATTAAATTCAATCCAAGACTTTAATTCGAGTCAGTTCATTCTTCTCATAGATTTTGTCATAAATAAAATGTTAAAATTGTTAGATAATACTTAATTTTTATAGTATAAAATAAAATATCTATTTCATTTTTAATGACATAATTTATAGTCACACAAACATATATAATTTATTTTAAATTATAAATTTAAACTTTTTAAAAAAAAAGTTTCAATATTTGTTAATTTTGGTTTTTTTTAAAAAAATACATAAATTAAAATGAAATATTCTCACTGATCATCTTTATTAGCTGCAGCTTTGACACAATGAAATTCGTGCTTTCATCAGAACAACACTTGATTAATTTATAATTTTTTATTTTCTATCTTGCTTTTGAGGCTTGGATCAATTAGTTACTCATTACTTTTATAATTTATTTTCCTAAAGCAGAAAAGATTAAAAGTTGGTGCACTCTATAAATGTAGTTCCTGTTTTGATTAACACAGATTAAAACTTCTTTCCTTGATATTAGATTTTTAAAATTTCTTTTGCTTGTGTATATTTTATCTGTTTATTTCTCGTTGTGCTACATTTTCAAATTATTTAACAACACCAAATACGTGGTATCGTATAACTAATATGGATTTAAGTTATGAAATTAATATTTATTAATAAAAACAAAATAGATAAAAATAATGTATGTATTAAGTATGTTGAATATATAAGAATATAGAAAGCGATGAAAATGCAATAATAATAATAATATATTTTTTTTACTTATTATAAATAAAAAATGTGAATAGTTAATTATTATTTGAATATTAAATACTATTTTATTTTGAAGAGTAAAGATATTTTCGATAAATCTTATTCAAAGATAAATATGTCAAGCAAATTGGAAAAAGAATAAATATCAAGCCAAACGTGCCCTGAGGAATTTGAGATTGTCGGTGCCCAGATCTTAAATATGGTTCCTGAAGCTTGTCGTATTCTTTGGATATAAAGAATTGTTTCCCTGAATGTTGTTGCAGTTGTATTAATAGTACTTTCTTTTCTTACATTAACTATTGGTACTTCCATATTGGTTTATTGTTTACCGATTTGAATTTGTATAAATGATTTAAGAACATGTGAAATGAATTGATTAAATAATGAGTTATGGGGAATAAATTTGATACAACGAATGCGTTAAGCAAATAAACTTAAGTAGCGAATAAACGAATTAAAAGTAATAATAATTGTATTAAAAATGAAATTACTCTGAATTTTGATATGAACAAAAAAATAATCTGAATCTCTCTAATATTTAATACTTGTAAGTTTGAGATTGCAAAACGCGAATGTGAAAATCAGATGGCCTCCAAAAAGAAGGCAAATCTCATTTTCTGTGCTTTACATTAAGCAAATACGCAAAAATTAATCTCAGCCTTCTTAATAAACCATATTCAACATTAATTTTATCTAACTCCTGTAAATGAAACTCTAAGTGTCAAATAAATGAAGTTAGGTTAAATTTGGTTTGAGTTGTAAGAATATAGGTTAATATATGATCCATCTATCTACATAAATTGTCGAGATCAAAATGAATTGAAATAATTCGAATAGATGGAGACATATATAATACATATTTATTTGTCAATATCGTCAGATTGAAGCCCTTTCATCCAAGGCGGGTTTACACTACGTCAGGTGGTTATTCGAACACAGCCATTGGAAAGAATATACTAGGTATATAGAATTAAATATGATATTTTATATGTATATATTTTAAAATTGAGCAGCGCTTGTAGCTGTTGAATGATTTGGCTTAGCAGTAATGGATGCCTAAATAGAGTCTCGCGTTGTGGGTTTGAACCTCTAACAAAGCATTTTTTAATACCTTTTCAACGGCCTTGACAATTTCTTTTTCTTCTTTTAGAATTTAGTCTTTAAATATTGATAAAGTCAATAATTTCATTTAAACCTTCTTAAAATTTGAAAATTAACTAATATCATTTAAATACTTACTATTTTATTAAAAATATCACATACAAAGAAATTAACAATTTAGAAAAAAATAATTTGAATTGCTTTGTAGTTACAACAAGAAAGTTTATTTCAAAATCTTCTTATATGCGTCAACATCGCGAAGTTAATTTAGTAGTTTTTCTTCTACGAATTTTTCTTTTATTCTTTTTTGTTATTTTTTAATGTTTTCCGTTATTGGTGCTTGATATTTAACACATTAGATTCTTATAATAGTTTTCTAGGACAATAAAATTTTCAGTCAAAATTCAAAAAAATACATTTCAAAATTTAATGCTTAGATAATGCTTTAGATGAAAGATTATAAATTGAAGTGTAGCTAAATGAATATATGCATAGTTTGATTAATTTTTTATGCACCCACTTATTAAATATTATGTCTTTATAAGTAGAACACATGTAATAAATTTTTAGCTACGCCGCTGTTTTACCTATCATTTTTGCATATATGAGTGGCTTATGGCTTTAGAACAGTTTTTACAAACATAACAAAAAAGTATATATTATAACTTTTAGTTGTTTCAAAAGTAACTCAAGCTGAAATTTTCAAACTTCATATGCATGAATGACAGGAGCTCTATCCAGCTTGTTTGGAATTTGGCATATTTACTTGTGCAGAACTTCAGATATATCTAGATCTAATTATATTTGAGGATCCTTTAACTTCAAATTTGTATGTTGAAAATTTAAATATCAAATTAACTTCTTCGTATCTTATTTTAGACTTCAATTTGAATAAAGATCAACACAAAAATTTAGAACTAAGATTATTAAACTGGGCTTTATAAATTACCATTTAACATTCGCCCTTCAACTCAAGTATTATTTACCATAATTTTTCTTTTGGATTTATTCCTTTTAGTACAAGGATTCTTCTTTGTAGATATAAAGAGGTTAGGTTGAAACGAATATTAACCATAGTGAGAGCAAAATATACAACACAAAATAAATAAATAAATACATATACATATACATATATATATAAAGTAAAATACTTTTGTAAAGGGACATGTAAAATTGGTTATCGAGTGCAATTCTCTTTAAGATGTTTGTGAATATCCACATTAACTTTGGGCCTCGAAAGAGCAATACATCTTACATTAAATTTTTATTTTAAATTATTCACACGTATTTTTAGTAAAAAAGTGGTTGAAAGTATTTTGATATCTCGAAATAACAAGCCGCACTGCGGAGAATAAGTTTATATTTTTATCTTCATAAAACCCGACAAGTTATGGCGCCAAAACTGTAAAAATAGCAACTTTTTTGACATAAATTTATATGTTATTATTATGTCTCTCATAAGTTATGGTATATTGGAAGGGCAATATCATAAGTTATGTCAGTGTAAAAAACAAACCCATACATATCTTATCTTCTGTAATAACAGATACCAAATTTTGTTTTTCTCTAAAAACTATTTATATATATATATATATACACGCTCCAAAATGCATAACCAATTTCTAATCAACGCAACAAATTCTAGAAAATATCACACAACTTATGCCACATAATTTAATTTTTACAAAACTTATGCCGAATGCATTATATTTAAATATATAAAGATATTTTAATCCACAATTTTTTATTAAATGAATAACGGGAAATCAATTGAAAATCGGAATTTAAGAGTAAAATTAATAGACAGCCAAGGCTGGGGGTAATCCTTGCAAAATCTGTCAATTAATCCTTGTTGGGCTGGGATTGGACGAGGACATTTCGTGCGCTTTGCGATTGGGCTGGGCTCTTATTAATAGGTGGATACAGAGAGTATTCCAGAAGTATTTTAGAAGGATCCGTTACATTTCTCCACTGGACCCATATTTTTTGGAATTTTCTTAGACTACATTTAATTCACTAATAAATAAATCGAAAGAAAGCACCCCAGTGTTGATCTCAAAACAAATGCAAGAGCCTTTGTAGGAACAAAAGATATTAAATTAAAATAGAGTTTAATTTAATGGCTTTAAATAAAATATTTGATAAATTAAAAGGCTAATTATATATTAAACTAATTAATCACTTTAAACCGTGAATTCAAATATCTAATGATGAAAAGTAATAAATTTAAACGAACTCATCGTGTATGTATATCTTGACATATAATTTGCACTAAATTAAAGAAACATATATTGCAAATTGATAGTTGCATTTTGGTGAAGTTTCTAAAACATGAAAGAAGTTTCACACAAAATTAATTTAAATCTAATATTTAATATTTATATTAAAGCTCGATTAATTTAAATTTTCATCACATAGCACACGCAAAGTTAGTTGAAGACAAATAGAGTTATAAAGTGAGAAGGTAGTTTTAATAAAGTAATATTCTGTCGTGACACTTAATTAACTTTATCTACATTGGAAGATCAAATAAACTGCTATCTTTTCTCTAATTAATCAGATATTACTAAATTATTTGTGTTTAAAAGACACTTTCTAAACCTTATTAGGAAAATTCTGTTGAACCCAAAACCAACGTAGGTTCAGTTTCTTTATCTTTGATTTTGTGATTTAAATTTTAATTAATAACAAGTCACACCTCAATTGCCCCCACCTTCCACTAATTTCAATCTCCCCTCTAACTCTTACTTTCGTTTTAAATTATCTATCATGATTTTTTAAAATTGTTATCTCAAATTATTTATTATATTATATATTCATTCAAATTAATTATTCTTTATTCATTTTATTCTTAATAGTAATTATTATTAAACACTATAAATACCTCAATTATAGAATGAAGAAACACGAATAGAGTAAATATTCAAGAAATATTGTTATACATTAGTTTTAATTATTAGGTATCTTAAAAATAGTTGCGTCAAAATCTTTAACTAGTTTGACATGGAGATAATTAGCCATATTTTCAGATTCTACCCTTAATACTTAAAGTCTTTCTAAAATGTGAAAAGAATTATTATTGTATGTTTTTAAAAATTAATAAGGTTATATTAATCAAATTACCATCCATATTAATTTTAACGATAGTGTACAAATGAAACAGAGGGAGTATATCTTAAGACATAAATAAGAGCTAGATAATTAAAATTATTCTTAATTAATATTTTCTTAAGAAACATGTTAAAAAAAATAATGTGACAGCTAATTAGGTCAAGTAATTAGCAATATCCATATTTCTACAATAAATTCAAACATTTTGCATTAAGTTCATTTCGTCAAACCTACTCGGAAGACTTCTCTTTAATAAAATTAAATAATAATAAGAAATCATATTTTATTTTATTCAACTCAAGGAGAATTTAATTGATTTTTAAGGCCGTGATCTACCTACCTACCATAGTTGATGTTTAATATTTTTTAATATATTGTGGATTTGTTATTTTCATTTTTAAACATATTTTAAATTCTATAGTTTGATATCTTTTCTTAGGTCAAATTATTACTTGCCTGGTTACTATAGTCATAGCATCAAAAATTCCACTCGAATGAAATTAAAATACCCTGCTTATGTAATTGCACAATATTAGAACGACACGATTAAGAATGGATCAAAACATACTTATTTTTATTTGTTTTTGTATAAACTTATTCACATGATCATATTTATATATCCACATAGAGATTAAGAAATGTGATAATTAGTTAATATCTATCGTAAAATTCAAATATAATTTTTTTTTAAATAAATAAAAATCGATCCTTCTTAACTACCTCTATTCAGTAGAACAAAGAGACATGCAGAAATGTATTTATTAGGGCACAACGTGCACACATGTTGATTTTCATGCATTTGCATGGTAAAACACCTATTATGGACGACTTATCTCATAATAAGTATTATTCTTTTTATTTAATTTATTGCTCAATCATCATTATTATTATTATTATTAGGCGTTTCTTTTTCGTTTCTCAGATTTCAAAAATTATATATTACCAACATTATTAAAAATGTCTCCTCTATTTTAATTTATTTGTTTCTCTTTTTTTTTTTAAAATTTCTGTTTAAAAGGGAATGTCTTTTGATGGCACTTTAATTTCAACATCACACTTGACATGTTTTAAAATCCTGAGTAAAAATATTTTGTACATTCTACATATTTTTAATTTATGATCTTAAAATTTAAAAATCTTTTTCTTTTTTAAGTTTGGGTCGAATCAAATTAGGCAAGCAAATTAAAAACGGAATCGGAGCAACCTTGGCGAAGGATGGTCCAGTATACGTACACCTTTTATCAAGAATTATATAATATATTAAAATTAGTATTTATCTATTATAATCAATTTAATTTTATACACTATTAATATAATTAAAAAAAAATTATACACTCTACTAAATTTTTGTCTCAGACTGCTGATATAATGTATTGTATATTATTGATTTGGCATTGGAAAAGAAAAAAAATAAGGAGAGGCCAACAACAAGAAAAACAAATGACATCAATCTAATCTTTGTTGTTAAAAATAATATTTAAGTGAAGTTAAATAAATAAATATTAGTTCCATATATATAGATAAATAGATAAATAGGTCAAAGGACTAGGCATTCTCTTTAAATCAATTGCATAAAAAAATCATTGTAGTACCTTCTTTGTTGACATTCCCATATGCTTTTGCTCCCTAAACAATTTCCACCTATCCAAAAAGAGCCAACAATACTATTATATTTTTTGAAATGTATGTGTGAGTTGTGCCCCATATTAAATTTCATAAATATTAATTTTCCAACTCAAGAACTCATAAAATAGAAAAAGTAAAGTTAATAAAATATTTAAAATATTTAAAATTTTTAGTATATTAATATATAACTTCATCAAAATTTAAATTTTCAAGTTTCAACTATAAAATTTATGGTCAAGCGAAACTATGCTTATTGGTATTCAACATGGTTAAATTTTCTTTTAGACTTTTTAAAAGTATTTATTATTAGTAATATTTTTTAAAATAAAATTACTTTAGAGAATTAAGGTGTTCGACTATATATTTGAAAAAAAAAACAGCAATAATTCCAACCAAAAACATAATCAATTTTATGATATTGTAAGAGGCTAAATTTCTAAGCTCTCCTTCAGTAGAAGCACAAAGGAAAATTTAACATAGGGGAACTAAAAATAACTTTATAAATAAAAAGTTATATTTATCAAACATATATTTCCTCCTTACTCTGAGTATTTTCATATAAATTATAATATAAACATTAATTAATCATATAAATTGTCCAATAATTTAACTTATCTTATCTTTTCCATTATAATTATAATCTTTCGTTAATAAATATTTCGAACTCAAAATTTATGTGTCTTTTCCATGACGACACTCAAAGTTATTTTTTTAAACAAATAGTCAAAAGCAAGAAATCTTGATAGAAGTGCTTCTCGAGTAATTTTGTCAAACACAATTTGTTGTTATTTTCTAAAGTACTTTTCTAAGAATATATTGTGATAAAATCGCATCACAAGATAAGTAAATTTTATTTTATTTTTTTGAAATGTTTGACTAAAAGTCTCTTCATTTGGTCGTTATGAAATTGATCGAATCAAATCAAAATAATATAAAATGCATGTTGTACAACCATGTGCCTCAATAGTACCTCAAAGGACTTATAATAGCACTTATTTTAATTTATTGCCTATATTTTTGTTGCTATCATTAACACTTATTATTACTCCATTGTATTAACATGTCTCAATTATTCTATGAATCAATTAAAAATGATGTAGATTGTTTAATTTGTTTAAATTATTCTTATTTATTCTTTTTATTTTGATTCATGTGAGACGATTTTGAGTATGAAAATCAAACTATTTAATTTTTAGTATGAATTAAAAAGAAAAAATGAAAAAATAAAAAAATTAAAAAAATTAAAAAAATTTAATAATTAATAATTTAAAATTTTTAAAAATATTTGTTAGTTCATTTAATTTGTATTTATAATTAAAAAAAAAATGTAAATTAACTCTCCATGATAATTAGTATCATCATGAAGTGAAAAAGGGAGGATCGTGAGATTCCAAAATTGTCATTGAAAAGATGATCTAATTGTATAGTAACTATAATTGGTTTCTTCATGTGTAACAATCTTCATTTTCTTTATCATATTAATCTCTTTTATATTTATTAAAGTAAGAATAAGGTGAAAAGAAGTTATTAAATCTATATCGATAATATAAACTAACAAATAGCTTGGACGGATTATTTTTAAAAATTACGACAACTAAAAATGAGAGGAGGGAGTATTTATTTAAGAACCTTGAAAGAATGAGTCACTAATATTCCTTAAGCATTATTTATCAGCTAATTGGTAACTTTATTTAATACCTTTTATATTTTTATTTTCATTTTAGTCTTTCTGATCTCAGCAATATTATCTTATTAATGGAATTGTGATGAGATGAGCGAGATCCCTCTTGTCATTTAATCAGAAGTCTTGAATTCAAGCTCTGTGAATGAAGAAAATTTTATTAGAAATAAATCACCCTAAAAATGAGTCATGTGATACATGCAATTCGTATATACGAGATATTGAAGATCGACGAGAATTAAAGAAAGGAAAAAGCAATATTATGAGTGTTGCCTTTGGCACAAAACAGCAAAATGTGCCCCTTTGTCCGGACCTCTTTGGCATCCTTCACTCAATCCCTTTATTCTTTTTTAACTTCACAAAGCCCCCTCTCTCTTTAATTTTTGTCTTTCTTTTTGTCTTTTGCATTTTGCTGCATTTTCTTGACCAAGATTACACACTTCTCAGTATTGCATTATAGATTCTAAAATCAGATGATGAATATAATATAAATAAAATTGAGTAATCAACAATATGAACTGCGATGGTTTTCTGCTGGCACAATAGTACGTCAGTTGATTCCACTAAAGATTGAGAATCTCAATCTCTTAGAGTTATCTGACTTTGACTACAGATTATGTTCTAAGCTTATTTTAAAAAATCATAAACAAAGAAAAAATATAAAAAAACCAATAAAAAATTAAAAAAACTTAAAAATATTTTTAAAATTATAAAATTTCATTTTAAGGTTTCTCGAAGCTCCAAATAAGGAAATTGATCGTTTATGTTAGTAAAAGAATGTGGAGTTTGTTCGAGATGCTTCTACTATTCGTATATCAAGCCCTTAGCTTGATTGCAAATACAAAAATAGCTACAATGGAGTTAGCGGTGAAGTCAAGAATCTCGTTAAGTTATTTAAAATTTAATATATATTTATAAAAAATAATATTTAATTAATATTTATGGTATTATTTATATATATATATATATAAGAGTGAAGGTCAAAAACACACCTAAAGTATTCGGGTTTTTGAGTTTTCTACTAGAACTATCGGATATTTCTCTTTTCCCTACTTGAACTATCTTAAAATGTTATCAAAACACAACTCATTTGTCAATCACTCACTTTCCTACCTGAAATATTAGGTAGGAAAAATGAAGCGATTGATAGTTTAGGTGTGTTGCTGATAAACGTTGGTGATAGTCGGTAGAAAACTCACACGCACGATAGTTGAGATATGTCCTCAAAATCATGATGCTTTACATGTATTTTACTCTTCACTCTATAAATAATATAATTTACCGATCAAAAAATTTAATTAACCACCTTTTATCTATGTAGTTATGCCCTTGAATAAAGTAGTTTATTTTTTAAATGGATTTATTGATTTAACTATTTTATCCTCTCTTTTTTCCCACTCAAGCAGATATCCCTTAGTATTGTTATTACTTATATATAAGAGTGAATAGCAGTGCGTTTTAAAGTCACGTACTAGCCATCATAAATAATAATCATTTTAATTATTTAGTGTATTTTTTAATATGTTATTCAATATATATATTGTCGCGCCCACCTTGGAGACATGAATGGCACACAATTTACCATAGGATCAGGCTGATTGAAACCCCAGGCTTATGCGCTCTGGTGCATGTCCTTTCAAATCAAGAAAACGATGAGCTATATAAATGTAAGCAACTAAGTAATGGTGCATAGCCACTGTAAAAAGCTGACTATGACAACACTGAGGATCTTATGGGCCATTGGAACCAGCATGATGTCTGAATTCTCATGAGATGAAAACAAATAGCGGAAGCTATACTAATAAAGACAGAGAACACTACCTTCAACAACTAAAGCCTAGGCCCCACACAGTCATCACGGAAAAGAAATATACACCATTTACCATTATTATAATAAATAAGCCACAAAATTAGTAACTTTTACTTAAGCCTCCAAGAGTGGAATAATGATCGAGATAGGGCCATGACCTACCCATAAAGCGTACAACAAAAAAACAAACCTTCTAACTAACAACTCAGAACCGAGCGAGGTCAAGCTGGCGATTCGATAACTAGGGAGGTCTGACTGCGTCTAACAGTACACACGAGCAAGTAATGCGGCGCCCAAAGACGGGTATCGGTCTGTTAATATGCAGGAATATGTAAGACGATGAATGAAAATGAATGAATCTTCTTCGATAAAGAAATTAAAAATAATTCAATAAGAATAGAGATACAACTGAATAGCCTTACAACTGTACATATAACTAATAATAAGTAATGCAAACAAAGTCTTACTTGCCCCCACTTAAACAGAAAATTTTAGCTTGACATAGAATATCCCGATCGGGCCCCCATAAGCCGACAGAGCATATTTCAATCTATATACCCCTAACATGGTCAAAATGAGTCAACGGGTAACTATAGACAACACTTTTTGTCCCTGGATCTGCTTAGTTGAACTCGCTCGGATCACGTAGGCGTATGCAGAGTTCGGTGGACTCCTGTAGCTACCATGGGCACTAGGTTTGACAAGGGTCGGTGATGCCAATACGGCATAGAAATAGTCGACCATGGAATGGAGCGTAGCATGGGCCCCTCTGCGTAGTCACTTGGGACAACATCTAGCTCCTTGGGGGTCTATATTGCCCGTAAGCGTGACATGATAAGTAACCACAGTTGGACATGAGAAGGCTATATAGGGCGGGGAGTCGGTTCAATCAAGCAGAAAACACTAATATCAAATAATAGCGGTAACTATGATCATGCTTATGACTTTCTTACGGATATAGGTCATATTACAATGCGACGGAATAACTTCTTAGAAAGAATTCTCCTTAACATACCTCGAATACTAATTTTCGATTTAACTAGTGGTTTCAACTTGTAATCGGCGGTTCTATCCAATTGCAACCCTTATATTGAGAGAATAGGACTAGTTTGATGCAGAATTCGGCAAATAAAGATGACTTTCAATAATCATATCAATTATAATTCAACTTTGAATAACTTCGTGAAAACACCATATTTTTGAGAGTTCGGAAAGGGAGAAGTGCTCCCACTGTCTATGGCCATTTAGGATTTAATTTGGAGTAATTGACAACTTTTACTGTTGAGTTCGGTATCTGTAGAATTTTCGAGAAATAACTGTGGCTAATGCTTTGGTAGGCCTAGAACTCGTTACCCAAAATTAATTTGCAATTGAACGGTGTTTGATAATGTCCAGACAAAAAATCAATGAAACTGTGTGCTCTTTCTATTCCAGATTGTGGAGTTCACTTTGTAAGTAATTTAAATTGAATGAGGGCGCATATACACACACACACACACACACACACACACACACACACACACATGGCGGTAGCGGGGATGGCGCCACGCGCCAACACACCCGGCCACCTCTTTGCGTCGTGCCCCTCAACGCTCTAGCACACTTTGCAGCGCGCCACTGCTTGCCAGGCCTTGCCCAGACCTGTTTTTAAGGAGCTTTCCGCACGCATCAAGCTTCTATTACTCGTCACAAATCCAGCACATGCCTACTAGTAGTTAATATTTCTACAGTGGTGTAACATATATATATGTATATATATCCACACAAAATTATGGGGCATTACTTAGTAATTTCACATTAAAATATAGTATTTTAAAATTTGTGGACATTACTTATTACTTATATATAGAGTAAGCACATCTCAGTCAGCGTGCTTGCTTATTACGGTAATAGTATTTTAACTATTTCGTATATTTTCATACGTTCTTCATAATATATATATATATATATATATATATATATATATATAAAATTTAAATTAATTGTTTAATTTAATTTCATATTAAAATTTATATTTATGGGTTATTTAGTAATTTTAAAAATTTGTGGACATTGCCATTTTTAACACTAATAAGAATGAATGCCGAGGGCGTCTGTCAACGTGTGCAGCATCACGGTAATAGTATTTTGATTATTTCGTCTATTTTTTGATGTGTTCTTCAAAAGTAAAAAAAATATAAAGATATGGGGCATTGCCAAGTAATTTATTTAAATAATAATTTTTAAAATTTGTAGACATTACTTATCTTTACTATCTAATAAGAAGGTGAAAACAGACACGTCTTGAGTGACGTGCGTCTTTATTCTTGTAAGAGTATTTTAAAGTGATTAATGTATTTTTGAGTGTATTATAAAATTAAAAAAATTTTAAAATATGGGGCATTGTTGTAATTTCACACATATTTAAAACATAATTTTTAGTTGTAATACATTACTTATTTTTTTTTGTGCCTTGATCATGTGGGATATTGTATTCATAGTTAAAATATTTGAAAATTAAAATCAATAATATATTCTGACTAGATTGAGCAAAAATAAGTACTTTATTTTGAACTTCAAAAATAATAAAACAATTCGAGATAACTATTTTAGCTATCGATATACAATATATAATACACAATATAACATTTTTGTATTGGGCGGATAAACCGGATTATCCTAACTAGTATATAATACATGCATAACTAATAAACAAATATTTGTCTATATAGCATTATTTTTAGTGAGCAGGTCCTCAGTCTGATTCACGTTGGACAGAATAATGCGCCTCAGGTATATATTAGTGAAGTATGTGTAGCCAATCTCATGGGCAAATTTATATATCAATTATGGGGTACAGCGATTACACTTGTTGTTACACTTGATTTTCCTCATTAGGTAAGTTTGCTTGTTGCTTATGACTTGTTTTAATATTGTTCTTTATATTTGGATTATGAGTAATATCATTTGTAGCATTTTGAGATCTACAATCCATTTCTTGAGAACAAGAATCTACGAGTTAAGGGGCTATACCTACCAAGTTAGTATGATGTTGTGACAGGTCTTACTAGCGTTCATTCGGGGCTTAATTGTATTGCTCCTCTGGCGATATAATGACCACCTTTGTAATAATCTCCACGATATATGTCTTCCATTGGTTGAATTCTTGTCTATATTTGAGCTTCCATAAACAGCATTGGCTACAAGCTTTTTCCCTTGAAATTTGATGGATACCCAATCGATTGATAACATTTCTCCCACACATGTCCTTTGATCACGGTGATCACATTGCAACGATTCAATGGCAATTCTCTCGAGGTGCCTTTTAAACCCACTGATATTGTCACATTGTTGAACGGTTTCTTTCCTTTATAAGGTTGTCCACCACCAATTTGCATGCCTATAGGCTCATGCGCCTCTGTTGCTCCGAGCAGACTAGATCATGACTTTTATCCTCAATAATCATAACATAAGCTTGATTCAATGTAGGCTCATTCTTTCAGCAAAAGGCCTTCATGCACCACTCATATGATTCATTAGGAATAGACATAAATTGGAGTTACCTTTACCTTTGCAAATACTACGTGCAATCCTTTGATCTTGCCGCAATCCACATCCGGTGAGGTACAAGAGCATAAAACTTTCGAGCTCTGCGAGCTTAGTGAAGTATGCAGTCACAGTGTATGTTCCTTGAGAAATCGTAGTAATTTCTCGATACAATTGAAATATTTGAACTTGATTTACTTTATCAAATCTCTCTTTGAGATTCTCCCACATTTGGTGTGCATCTGATGCATACACAATTTCACTAAGTAGATTTTTTCAATCTTGTATTCATGATCCGGGACGAGACGATCGCATTTCGGGTCTCATTCTTCATGCAACTCTACAGCGAATTTGTCCATTTGCGGAGTACTTGATAGTTTATATGTGTTCATCAAACACAACTTAGAACGGGTCCCTTACGATTCCTTAACAAAAGCAAACTAAATAACACAATAAATTTCGGCCAAACCTCTTTGCCCAAGAGAGTAAAACCCCGACCTATATAGTAAGTTTTCTAAACTCCACTAAAATAGCCGGGCAAGTTGATTACAAACTCATGTAACTTAGGAATTAACCTATTAATGTATTCCCCAGCAAATACCTCTATTGTAAGGCTTTGCAATAACTCTATTACAAAGAAACCAAAGGCTAATTCTAGCCTATCAAACGAATATACAACCCAGAAAATAGCTGCAGTGCTTCTCATAAGAGGAGTAGATTTACAAAGTAAGAACAAAAGACAAGAAATCAAGCCTAGAAGCAAACAAATACACATGAAATGGCTCTGGTTCTTGTTGTTGTTGAGTGCTATCTTCGGATAACTTGCAAAGAGGAAGTGTCATTTAAATTTTTAAAAATTTAGAATATTTTTTATATATATTTTTAAAAAATAATACAATAATATATTTTTTGCTCATATAAATCAGATTAGTGGTTTGGTTGATTTGATTTGGTATTGAAAAATTGACATAATTGATTTAGTTTGATTTTAACTAAAAAAGTCAAGCGAATCAAATCAACCTAACATTATATGTATATAATTTTAATAAATATTTTATGTATTTATAACTACTTTTAAATTTTTTCATAATTTTTGTCTTTTAACACATGTATTATTTCAAATTTGGACTTAGAATTGCAGATGATCGATAAGTTTTATAGCCCGCAGTTCATGTTATTAACTCCAACAATGCTCAAACTAAAATCAAGTCAATATTAATACTAACAAAGAAATTGAAAAATTTAAATTAACACTTGAACTTAAAATATTTAAATAAACCAAAATAAAAATATTAAAAAAATCAACAATTTTTTTTTAAATGTTTAATTAAGTGTATATTAATACTTATTGTCGTACTTTGTTTGACATGAGTTAGTACTTTAGAGTATGATCATTTCATTATGACTTATATATTAGCAATATTTATTTTTATGCAATTTCATTATCTTTTCTATTGAATATTTGGAGTTAATTTCTCGAGATGGTCACTCAACCAAGGATGATTCACTCAAAAACTCACTTTTATTTGCTTTATAACTCAAAAGTCACTCAACTATTGGTGTTTCATTCACAAAGTCACTCAACTATTAATGTTTCACTCACAAAGTCACTCAACCAATCAGATAATATTATTATACCACGTAAATTTTAACGTTTGTGGCAGTAATCGCGTTGGTTTGTGAATAAGGAGGAAACTTGGCGCGTGTGAAGAGCCTCAGCGAGGGTCGGGCGGAGCTGGGCAGTGAGGGTCCAACACGCGCCAATGCGGCCCACGCCCGGAGCCTGGCAGCGCCTTGAGCGTGACCGCGGCGGTGTGTTGGCACGATGGGCGCGGGCGCCACTCGCCACCTCCATGTGTATATATAAATCCTTGGCTCATTTCATTTCATTCCTAATTTGTTCCCACAACTAGGAGTGCAGAGAGAACCTGTGACTTTTACTATATGTTCATCCGATTACCTACAAAACGCCGTCCAAACGTAAATTAACTTTGGGTAACGAGTTCTGATCATGGACATTGCTCTGGAGTTATTTCTCGAAAATTCGCTCGGCATGCAGAGGAAATCGTCGAGTAAAAATCGTCAAAATTATACATATACCACATTTACATATTATTTATTCCTAAATTGGATTCCTAAGCGACCCTGGGCATTAGGTAGCTTTTTCCTCCAGACCTCGGAAAATTGTAGGTTCTCAAGTAGGGATTATTCGAGATTGATATTATTATCAAAAGATATTGTTATTTATAAATTTAGTATTGAAATTAGACTTATTCTATCGGTAACGAGGACTTAGTTAGATAGAATCACCCGTTATAAGTTGGCTTCGCCGGTTAAATGAAAGTCGGCTTTCAGGTATGTAAGGCTATCCTACTCAACAAGTTATGTTTGTAGTAAAGTTAGTATGACTTGTGTCTATGATGCTTCGGTGTAAACCTATTGTGGTCGGCTATTATTAATTGAATTGGAATGGCGATGACATAGTAACCCTCGTCGGACCTAGACGGCTTGATTGTTATATCGATATTGAGTTTGGATATTTATTTTTATGGGGTTATGCAGCAGGCGCGATCACGATGTCGGAGGGACCGGTGGTCGTGAGGGCCATACCCAATTTTAGAGCTTATTTTATGACCCATAGTCGAGCCAAGGCTTGGTCCGGCTGTGATTACATTATGACCCATAGTCAAGCCCAGGCGGGGCCGATTACAACGGCTTAGTATGATCAGCCGTCGAAAGCAAGCTCGGGATCCAATTTCGGCGAGTCACATTATGACTGTAGTCGGACGAGCGGGGTTCGATTATCGAGATTATATTATGACCCATGAGTCGGGCAAGGCTCGGTGTCCGAGTCACACAACCCAGGAACGGCTCGAGACACAAATGTCACAGTCACGGGAACTGTCAGGCTCGGATCTGATTTCGGAGAACGAGTATTCTTGAGTTACGGTATGTCTGAACCCTTAGTAGCCAAATAGTAGAGTGTACATTGTTTGTACCCCTTGGGGCTTATGGGGGCGGGTAGGTTAAATGCAGTGTTGGTTGTACCTTTAGATCTTATGTGGGCTTTGGTTAGGTTCTTGTTTGTGTATGTATACTTATTTAGTTAGATGTTTAGATGGTGAGATCGTTGAGTTAAACTCTTACTCTTCTTCATGATTACTTGATTCTATCCTTTCATTGATTATCATTTTACTACCTTACATATTTCGTACATATTATGCAGCGCCCATCCTTGGGCGCTATATATACTTTGCAGTACGGATAGGCGCGGTTCGAAAAATTCTTAGCCTTGGTGAGTGCCAGTTCATTCGGCTCCCTCCTCTGGGGTTGTTAGTTAAAACGTTTGTTCTTTTGTTGTATAGTTTATGGGTAGGTAGGGACCTGTCTCGATCATTCCCTCTTAGAGGCTTGCATGCTCACGAATTTCTAGTAGTTAGCATTTGTTGTTGGTTATTATGAAACTGTATGTTTAATTTCATATGATGGGCGTGTGGGGCCTTGTTTAGGCATCGATTGCGGCACGCGGCGGGTATAGCTAATTTAGTTGCTGATTTCATTTAGGTTATAAGCTTAGACAACGTGATGGTCTTGTCGGCCGCGTAAGATCTAGTATTGTGTTGTTGTTGGTTGGTTGGTTGTCTCCTTCTTCGGGGTGGCCTTGTCGACTTGAGGCATGTTACATGAGATATACCTCGTGAATTCTTGAATTAAGTTGCGGGCGTGCAGTGTAGTGCACCCGGACCGGTCCCAGGTTAGTCCGGATCCTGGTGTAATCTTAGGTGGCCGGTCATGCCTCCCAAGGTTGGGCGTGACAATTTTTTTTGTTTTATAAAATTATATAATTAAAAATATTTTTATTTTTATCTAATTTATGAGTAAGCCCTCCATTTAACCATTTTACTAATCTGCCAATTTCATGAGCAGTTAATACTATATTATCCTTTTAATATTAAGCGCAATATTATTCTATTTTCTGTTTCTTCCTTTATATTTATTCTCACGTTTTAAAAAAAGTTATAACGGTATTTGAAATTTATTTAGAATAATTATGTGTTAATACATTACTCTGAGTTGTTTTCTATTGGTTCTTTAGAGAACTTGCAATATGAGCTACAAATAAAAGGTTATATAAGTATTAACAAATCAGGTCAAATAGAGCGTTAATAAATAGTCAATGAATATTTTTATTTTCCCAATAAGTATTGAGTTAAAATAAAATACTATGTCAAAAAATAAATAAGAATTATCGATTGGTTGAGTGACTTTGTGGTGAAACAACAATGGTTAGTGACCCTTTGAGTTATAAAGCAAAAAGTGACTTTACGAGTGAATCATCCTTAGTTGAGTGACCATCTAAGAAATTATCTTCGAATATTTTAGTACAATGTCATTAGTCATATTATATTTGTATTATTTTCTTTAATTATGAAACACCTTACATAGTTTGTATGTTACTAGGATTAAAAATATTTTATATAAGTTATATATTTTTGTGTGAAGACTTTATTTTGAAAAAAATTCAAAAGCTGAGAAAACCTAAAAAAATTCAAAAAAAAAAAAATCAAGGTTAAAAAAGTAGACTTTTATTAGTTTGATTTGATTTATAAAGTTAAAATCCCGAGATAATTGATTTGGTTGATATTTAAAAAAATCGAACTAACTTTGAACTATATACACCCCATTTGCTTAATTATGGTTAAATGATGATATACATTTTACTTAAATTTATAAATTACAATAACAATAATATATTTAATATAATATCACAATTAGTGATAGATTTAGAAATCAAGATAGAATTGTACATGCAGATATTACTCCTAGCTTTATAGGATACAAATATATTGTTTCGATAGAGTGAATTAAACTGATGATTCAAAATTGATGGTTAATTCAATGGGCAAAAATAAAACAAAATAAATTGGCAAACAGTTGGTATTACTCAAAAACCAAAGTCATCATTATCTTTGGTCCCAAACAAACCTTTCATGTTAATGATTTCTCATAGCGCCCACATCATGTTTCTTTGCTCACGTTAAAAGTCTTTACCTATGCAACACACAATGTGTGAATGCACCGAAAATTCTTTGTTTTTTTCTCCTATGGTGGTTGTAATTGAAGTATCTTTTTAGAGATGTAGGTTTGTAAATTAACGTGAGGCTCCCCGGGACGGAGCTAGAGTATCAATTACTAGTTCGGCCTAATCTAATAATTTTTAATTTTAATTTTAAAAAAACAAATTTTTTATTTTTTTTATTTTTTTTATTTTTTTTATTTTTTTTATTTTTTTTATTTTTTTTATGTTTTTTCTTTTTTTTCTAAAAAATAAAATATATTTTTATTCACAACTCTTAATAAATTATCTTAAAAATTTAAGCGGTTTAGTATTTTTTTGATCATATAAAACTCTCTTCATTTAAATAAGGATAAAATTGGAAAAACATCATAATGTCGTCTTCTTGATTATATAAACATCCTTATTTTGAAACAAAATCAAGAAGCCAAAAACATCATTTAATTTGAAATAGGGGAGTATTAAGTATAAAAACAATAACAATAATAATGTATATATATGTATGTAATTTTTAAGTAAGATTTGAAAGAAAAGACATACACAAATTTTATTTTTATCTTTACATTTTTATATTTCAGCTGCAAAAATTCCTATTAAATTCTCTTTTAATACTTAATTAAACTCAAATTATCCACATTTTAATCAATTATAAAATTAATTAAATTTAAAAAATTAATATTTAAAATTCATAAATTTTTAAAAGTTAATCAAGTTGATTTTAAGAATTTTTTAATTATATTATTAATAATTTGTTTGAAGCCTGCATTGATTTCAATAAAATGTACTCATTTTGCATTGTCATCATTCATCAAACGTCACATGGTTAAGCTAAGTCAACCTAATCCAATTATTTCCAATAGTAAGGTTCATTGAATAGCTTCTTAGAATATAATTTTCCTGCTCTTCTTTTTCATGTATTAATGGGAGCACTTACGGCTAAAGTTTGGGCGGGAATGATTGAATCGATTTATATTTAATTAAAATGTATATTTAAATGATTAAAATACTCATCAAATATTAAAAAATACATAAATATTTAAAATCAAAATTAAATAATCAAACAATAATAATTAAAATAACAAATTTAATTTTTTTATTTATTGACTTAAAAAGTCAAATGTGACGCCATTATGGGGTGGTCGAATATATCATTTCGGCTTAGTATTTTCTAAAGTAAATAACAAAAGATAAGTGATTTTGATACAAAGAAGGAAAAATAATTTTGATTGTCTATTTTTTAAGTTCTTTTTATGTGTTTATCTTTATTTTTTAACCATAATTAGGAACTTATATATTTCTCGAAGAAAAATATTTTGAATTCTATAAATTGAGACTTCTTTTTTTCTCTTTAAGATAATATTCATAATGTAGTCTTAAGAGATTTGAGGATTACATTTAAGAAAAATTTTATGGCGCAAGTGTTATCATATCACTTAAACAGCCTTTTTTTGAGTGAATTTCAGTTTTAAATTTCTGTCTTTTAAACCTACTCGACACAACTAATTTGGTAGCCAGCTTTTGAAATCAAACGTTTTTTTCTTGGGTGGGGGTGGGGGAGGAGAGGGGGGGAAGTTGTCGTGTTATACATTAGATTCAAATTCATTTTTATATGATATAAAATCTCATTTCAAGAACTAATTTTTGGAATTGACTTGCCAAGATTCATCTTTTACCCAATACATCGTTAGATCAATGATTAGATTAATAACTAGGGCCTCTATGAATTATTTTGAAATTTTTGTATGATTGATTTAAAATTGAATGTGAATTTCCTATAAAATTTAATTGCGTTTGAAAATTAAAAAGACAAAAAATTGAATGTTATGATAAGAGGAAAAAAATGAAGTATTAAGGTTGTGTTCGATTATAAACGGAAAATATTTTAAAAAAATATTCATTATTTTTCATGTTCGGTTAGTAAATATTTTGAATTTTTTTCAAAATATAATTCAATCCAGAGAAGGACCAGGTGACTCTCGATTCGATATTGAAAGAAGGGTATGGAGTTTATCGAGGAATGTTCTCAGTGGCGTCACCAGCGGATTCGGGCGAGCTCCGTCCCGACCAATCCCCGATGGATCAGGGCCAGCCATGATCCATATAATCCGACCTTGACCTCGAATAGGTCTTTGCCTCTATTTCGGCCGGTACATGATCCGATAGGAGTATAGGAGTATTTGGCTAGGAGCCTTCTGTTGAATTTTTTTAAAAAAGAGAAAAATAATTTTTTAATAGTAATGGCGTTTTAATTGATTATGTAATATCATCTCACCCCACTTCTTATAGTATTTTTGTAAATATATAATTTTATAAAACAAAAAAAAACTCAATTCCTACATATTATTAAAACTAAAATAAAAAGTTTCAAAATTTTTTATTTTTATCTAATTTATAACTCCCTAAGCGTCATTGCAATATTAAGCCTGGCATCCTACAAGTCCGAGGGTGCCAAAAGGAGCCAACCCGGCGCGATGGGCGCATAGATTTTTGAACAGAACTTTATTTAATCACTTTGATACCTATTGCAAAATTGTCAACAAAAAAAAATATTAATTTTAAAAATAATATATTTAAATATCAGGGTTGTTAAATATCTTATCAACAGACAATTATTCACCCCAAATGGGAAACAGCCAGATGGTTGCTACACGTGGGCATTGGGGTCCTTTCTGTTGTATTAACTTGTAAATATAAATGTCTGTGAAAACAAATATCGGTAATATTAGGCTTTGAGTTTATAAATTTTAATTTTAAAATAATATAATTAAAAGTTAAGTTAAAATTATTGAATCAAATCAATAACCAGAATTGTAACTCTGTTGCATACAAGATTTTAGATTTAGTCAACATAATTAATGTGTTTCTCAGAAGATTAAGGATGACATTCATGAAAATAGAGTACTTAGCTTCTAAGCTCTCCTTTTTGTGTTTTTTCCTTTACAAGTACCTAAAAGATGTTTGGATATTTGTCAGCATCATTTTAACTTTTACATCAATTTACTCTACTTATACTAGCATAATGGAATAAGACTTGAAGCTACTCTCACCAATTATCCTAGTTACCTTGTAAACAAATCTAAGTGTGTCATTCTGGATTTCAGTAACAATAATAGCAACGTGCCATCCTGCGAAAATAAGATCTGAAGCAGGATAAAGTATATAGATTATCTTAGCTTGGAGGTAAAGAAGTTATTTTGATAAAACTTCGGCTCAGAAAAATTATTCATGAGTTTAACAAGTAACAAGCGCATGTATGAGATAATGTAAGCGGTGCTTCTGATAAAAAATAATATGATAGTGAAATACAAATAATAACAAAATCATAGAATGAGAAACTATGAAGCAATACTACAACTATTAGACTATTAATATAACTTGGACTCAAAAACAATAGCATTTCATGTGTAGCGGTAGCCTAACCTAATGCGCGTCCATTCACAAATTTCATCTTCTATATTTTTGTTTCGTTTTTTTAGATAAATGATTGTCATCAATTATATAATACACACACACACACACACACACATATATATATATATATATATATATATATATATATATATATATATATATATACCTATAAAATCAAAAGAAATTTAAATTATACTTAAAGATTAATATTTGACCAGATTGGGCGGCTAAAATTTGAGGTCATTTCATGTGAAGTTTGGGTGGGTGGGTAGATTGTCAAAAATGAAATAAATAAAAGAAAAATAGAATATAAAGCAAAGATAGAAGAAGCCGTTTCACTGTCAGTTCGGGTCACGATTATAACAATGGCTGCTCCACTTCAATCTTCTTCTTTGCAAATTCGCTTCTCACATACTGCTCAACAATTTATATATTTTTATTGGAATATGTATATAATAATAATAATAATAATAATAATAATAATATATTTTGAATTCTTGAATTCATTTTATAAGTGAAGATCTAAGTAAGGCATAAAATCTTTATAGCATCATTTTTATAGTGTTTGCCGAATAATTTCGAGAGCAATGAGTTCTATGGATTTTTAGTTCGGTATTGGTACGCATATTTAAATGTGATTATTTTGACTTCACGTATTATTAAATCTATTTTACGAAAGCAAATATTTTCAATATGGTTTTCATATTTAAATTTAAATTTGAAATCTTTAACGAAGGATGAAATTTTTTTTTATTATCCCCACCATTATTCATATAGCATCACTTTTGTAGTGTTCACTAAACCATTTCGAGTGCAATGAGTTATATGATTCGGGGCCTTCAAGCATTCGAAATATGTCGGGATTGAAAAATAGCATGTGGCCGTCGATAGAAAGTAGCGACTCCTTGGAAAAATTAAACTTACTCAAATTGTTTATTTCAAAAAATCGCTCGATAGCCCAGCCAGAGTCATTTTTATTTTTCTTTTCTTTCTCATTTGATGTTCGATACGTATGCTATATTTCAATTGATTCAAATTTATATAGTGCAGGACTAATTTTTAGAGACACAATTTCTAATAAAAAAATTTTATCTTTTAAATTTAAATTTAAAATCTACAATTAGAATAAAGAGATTTGATCGTCGTAGGACCATGCTCACACAGTGAGTTGTATTGAATCCATTATTATTAAAAGATTTTCTCAGATTTGTATGCTTAAATATAACGAAGAAGAAAGGGAAAAACCAAAATAGAAAAAAAAAGAAAAAGGAAAAGTGAGAAAAACAGTAGTTTGTTTTCCTTGGACACCCACCAGCCAATGAAAGCATAAGGTGAAAAGGACAAAAAAAGAAGAAGGCGCCTAAAATAACAAACCTTGCAATTTCCCTTTCATACGTCTATTTTGTATTTTTGTACAACCCACCTACCTGGTCTCTTTTGACATTTCACCCCCTTGAAATGCCACCTTTCTTTACTTCCCAACATTTTATCTAAATGACACTTTTACCCTCATCATAATTATATACTAACTTAGAAGGAATTTGTTTGTTTAATAATTGATTGCATAACTTTATACATTAATATTTGAATAGATAAAGTAGAATGAATTTAATATATTTTTTTATATATATTTATTGATTTATGAATTAATGTTATGAATTAATGTTTAAGATTTTGTGTCACACTATGGAGCCATTGAATGCCTACTAAAAAGGAATTTTTATATCAATATTTTTTCCTTTGGTGGAATTAGATTGAATTTAGTCAACCTATTTTTTACCTATAATTTATAAAGAAGTAAAATGCATGTTATTTACGGCTTGAATAAAGATTTAATTAATAATTAGATGATATTAATAAAAATAATTGATGCATAAATTTTTAATCTTGGAATAATTATAATTAACAACAAAGGATGATTTAGGGGGTACGAAGGTCTCCATCCGAACCTTTTAAATAAAAAATTACACAATAT
>JACEIK010000803.1:61103-71229 GCA_018107945.1 Datura stramonium
ACTGGCAGCTATAAGTATGTCGTCTACATACAGTGATAAGATCACAAACTTATCTTTAGATCTTTTGATGTACACACAATGGTCTTCATGAACCATAATAAAATCATATGATATGATCTCATTATAAAAACGTAAATACCATTGTCTAAAAGATTATTTAAGGCCATAAATCAACCTATGAAGTCAGCATACTTTATGCTCTTCGCCTTTCTTCACGAAACCTATAGGTTGTTCCATGAAGATTTCTTCTTCTAGTTCTCCATTGAGAAAAGTTATTTTTACATCCATTTGATGCAATTCAAGATCCAAATTAGCCAGTATTGATAAAATTAACCTTATTGAAGCCAAATGTACAATAGGCGAAAAAGTTTCTTCATAATCAATTCCTTCCTGTTGTGTGTACCCCTTAGCTACTAGGCGAGCTTTAAATCTCTCGATACTACCATCGACCTTACGCTTGATTTAGAGAACCCACTTGTTTCCAATATCTTTACGCCCGATAGGTAGATCAACCAATTTCCATACATGGTTTGATTTCATTGGCTCCATCTCCTCCTGCATTGCTTTTAACCATTTTTCCTTATCAGAGCATGTAAGAGCCTCATTTATATTTTGTGGCTCTTCTTTATCTTGTAGAGTAACTATAAATGCTTCCCCTTTAATCTCGGAACGACGACGGAGAATTTTTGGACGACTCGTCCGCCGAGGTTGAGATTGATAAATTGAATTATCGATTGGTAAGTTACT
The DNA here is from genome assembly GCA_018107945.1 of Datura stramonium. NCBI lineage: Eukaryota > Viridiplantae > Streptophyta > Magnoliopsida > Solanales > Solanaceae > Datura > Datura stramonium. Next base: position 61,851 of record JACEIK010000803.1, read on the forward strand.
CCCCTTAGACCAGCAATATCCATAGAATTTGATTCATATGGTGCATCCGTGGAAATAGGAACAAATCCATTTTCATTAAACTAACTCCCTTTTAAATCCATTTGAATGTTTGTAGCGGAAGCATTTTGGTTCGTAGTTTCATAAATAGACGAGTCTTGACCTATCTCGCCCTGTTTAGGAAAATCATTCTCTATGAATGTAATATCGCGTGATTCAATTTCAGTTACTATGACACTGTCTTGTTCACCTATGAACACATAACCCTTAGATTGTTCAGAATATCGTATAAAGATACATTTCCTTCCCCTTGGACCTAATTTTCTATGTTGAGAAAAAGAATTATGAATAAAAGAAGCACAACCCCAAGGCTTCAAAATGCTCAAATTGGGCTTTCGTTTAGTCCATAACTCATATGGCATAGATGTAACTGATTTAGAAGGGACTCGATTAAGTATAAATGCAACAGTGAGCAAAGAAATCACCCCAATAGGTGATAGATAATTTTTCTTGTTCCATCATTAACCTAACCATTTCTAACAAGGTTCTGTTTCTTCGCTCCACAACACCATTTTGTTGCGGAGTGTAGGAAATAGTCAATTGTCTTTGAATTCCCTTTTCATCACATAATTGTTTGAACTCATCAGACAAATATTCTCTCCCTCCATCAGTTCTTAAAACTTTAATTTTTCTATCTAGTTGATTCTCAACTAAGTTCATGAATTTAACAAAGAAACTAAAAACTTCAGATTTATGAGAAATCAAATAGACATAACCATATCGAGTAAAGTCATCAATAAATGTGATGAAATAAACAGAATCATGTCTTGCCCTTACGTTCATTGGACCAAAAATGTCGGAATGAATTAACTGCAATGGAGTTTTGGCTTTCGTACCTTTTCCAAATGGTTTTCTTGCAGTTTATCCAGACATAAAATATTCGCAAATAGACAAATCTATTTTGTCTACAGAGCCAAGAAGACCTTCTTTGGCTAAGCGATTCATTCTTTGTTGACCAATATGGCCAAGCCTAGCATACCATATATTTACATCATTTTTACAATTAGAAGTAGACGTAAATAAGAAAAAACAAACATTATTATTATTGGAACTTTAAACAACATCTAATACAAAAAACCTATCAAAAAAGTAACCAGTGCCATATTTTATCTTGGCCAAATACAAATCTAAATCATGTTCATGAAAGAAAAAATTAAATCCTAACTTAATCAACATTCTGACGGAGCTAGATTTCGATGAATTGATGGGAAAATAATACATCATGTAGAAATAGAGTTCAGCCACCACGCATTTCAAGTTTGCAGGTACCAATCTCTTTTACCTCCTCTTTAGAGATATTTCCTACATAAACCCATTTGGTTTCTCGTGAAATTCATTGAAAATCTACGAAAGCATCTCTTTCTGTTGCTATATGTTCGATGGCTCCTGAGTCTATAATCCACATAAGAAGTGATTCAGTTAAATAAGCAGAACAAGAAATATTTAAACTACTATGTAAATTATTAATAAGGTCATGTACTTTTTTAGGCTCAGGACAATCACGAGCAAATTGTCCATTTTTCTCATAGTTGTAGCATTTGAGCCTAGCCATGTTTAGCTTTTTCTTAGGAGCAGAAACATCTTTCTCTCCTTGTTGATTAATCTTAGGCTTCTTTGAGGTTTTTTCTTTTCCTTTATTTGAGAAAATCTGCCATACTTGTGTTTTTTACCATGTCCACGTTTTGGATCAGAACTAGCCATATACGCATTTGTAGCAATACTACTGTCAATCCTGCTACGCTCTTCCTCGAGTTCCAAATGACACTTTATAGGTCAAGTGCATTTTCATATTTACCCAGCTTTTGGGGTAGGAATCGAATCACAGCTTGGATTTGTTGCTCTTCGATCAACACACGACTGACATCTTTCAGTTCATTCACCATATTCGTCATATGGAGAAGATGCTTACGCATAGTATGATCAGGATGTTTCTTATAAGTATCAAAATTAATAGTAAGCACCCTTAACTTGGCAACTGAATTATGACCAAAATTTTCTTTTAATGCGGAACACATGTCCTTAGCATTATCATACTGTCGGAACTCTCTCATGATATCATTATCCATGCTGCTCAGCAACGTTATGTAAGCAAGAGAGTTTTTCTTTTTTCAAGCTTGATAAACCTCAAGATCTCTTGCATGTTGGGATGTATTGCCACTTTCAGGAAGTTCTATAGACACATCAAGAACCTCAAGAGCATCTTGCTCTTCCAGGACATACTGGATTTTCATGCTCCATATTTCATAATTATCACCGTTAAGCTTATCACCCTTGTTAAGCTCAGCGATGATGTTCTTTGCAGCAATAGACATACTGATTTTTAAAGAAAAGTACAAACTATCGTGAGACAACTATGTACAATTATTGTAGCCTAAATTCATATACAGAATAATTCTTAAAATATTTAACTATGTCAATATTTATTTCATATCAGGTTCAGAATCGAAACTTCACTAAGTTCCCTATCATCATCTGAATTCTAATATGTTGCAAATCTAACATAATTAATCATCTAAGAATTAGTTATCTCAAATCACATAAATTCAAGATATAATTAAAATACAAATTCTATAACAAATATAGAAATGTTAAATAACAATAATAATCTAAAGAATTAAATTCTATAACAAATATAGAAATGTTAAACAACAAAAATAATCTAAAGAATTAAATCAAGAATTCATACAAGTCATATCACATACAAACAATCATTGTATAAAATAAATACACATTTTCATTTTTTTTCATGTGAACTGGAACAGATTTAATAAAATCTCGTCGCAAGTCTTTAGGCAATAATGATATTCCTCTTGGAACTACGGGTCTTACTAGCTTTGACCTATTATTATTTCTTATGGGCAACCCAAGAGAACGACACACAGTCTTCTGAACCTTCAAGTCAATGTACCTATTCACAAGATCTTGAACTAACACCCTATAAAATACCAATATATGGTGATCAAACTTATATCATGATATATCAAGCAACTCCCTTTGAAAATCGTTAGGCAAGAAAGACCGTAAAGCCATGTATTTCTTTTCAACACTTAATAGACCCCCAACCCAAATGATTTTTTGAATTTCCTTATTAATTTTTGTAATGTGTTTCACAAAAAGTAGAAGATCATCATCTTGTACATTGGATTCTAGCGGCAGATTGACCAAATTGTCAATCATAGCTTTCACCCTATTATTTTGTTGCTTTGTGAAAACTCGTTTGGGAGTCCTTATCATCACCATGATTTTATGTAACTATACAAAAAATGATCAGGACTAACCACATATACATATCCACATACGTATATAAAAAAAATGAGGATAATAAAGTTTTACTATAAAATTTTATATATTAATATTGCTTAAACAATTATGAAATCAACAAATTTCCAATTTGAAGTTACGGGAGCAATCTTTCGGTGTTTTGATATTTTTGATTTGTTTTGATTGATATTTTAAGAGTTTTAGATTGAAATTGAAATAGTGTGGGTTGGAGGATGTTACATATACATATTTATGTAATTTACTGAATTATTGGTAGTTTTTTGAGTTGGTTGTAGCTGAAATTTGATGTGTGTATTAAATTGTATTCAATTGACAAGTGGTTAGCAGAAAATGACATTTTGTTGTCATTTTTTAAATAAAAAAATCAACCTCCCAAGATCGATTTTCTAATAAAAAAATTTAAAAGTTAAAATGAGCTCAACCGGTAAGTGAAAACAATTAAATAAAAAAAATTAATTTTACCAACTCTCTGAGGTCAGTATATTCTGATATGTTCTTAAAATTTTTCAGAAAACCAACCTCAGGAGGTCGGTATCTTATTAAAACCAACCTCAGGAGGTCAGTTTTCTTAAAAAAATCGATCTTAGGACTTCGTTAATTTAAACATGCTTCACATCGGGAGTCAAAAAATTAAAATTTGGCTAAAAAATAATACCGACCTCTATTTTTAGATCGACTTTTAAGAAAACCTGAACTCAGGAGGTCGGTTTCCTGGCTAGTTTTCACAATTATTTTAGTAGTGTATATAGACTCTCATCATCGCTTATACACTCAAAAGTACACCTATATATGATGTAACAAGGTCGTATTCAAATAAGTAATCCAACTAGGTTGGAGTCAAATCTTACAGAAAATAATTGAGGGGCACCAGGGTAGTTTAAAATTATTACCATCTAGTGTAGTGTTAGACAAATTAAAGGTTTATCTAAAGATAGAATCACTTCTAATTTATAACCTAAAAGGCAAGTAAATTGATTAGTGATCACAAATAAAAATACTTAGGAATACACACTCAAGTAACGATCCAATGCATGTCAAGATTTGTTAATAATGACGAAGTGTCTAAAATTTACACTCAATTCCTGCACCATCACCCAATCTTTCCTAAGAATTGAGTTATTTATCTCACTATGATATTGTATTAGTGTAGTGATGCAATAACATTCCTAAGACTACTAGATGCAAGCAATGAAGAGAGAGGGATACACGCCTATACGATTATTACTATTTCCATGTATAAGTGTGAGTATGTCTGTGTGATTGCGCACACATTAGTTGTATCATATAGTTCTGTGTTCATGAATTAGTCTTTTGTCTGTTCTTCAACAATATGCTTGTTTTTCCTGTAAATATGTTTGGTGAAATTACAATTACAATTGAAAAATAAAATAAAGAGAATAACATATCTTCAGGCTTAGGAGCGAATCTCTCGCTCTCTTTAAGGAGATTCAAGCCCACTGCAACAAAATTTTACCGGTCCAGCAGTAAGCTTCTTGACTTATCCCCTCCAGGATACAATAGTCCAGCAAAACTGTATGACTCAGCAAACTCTGGACTAGAATTGAATCCAAAGTTCCACCAGAAGAACACTTTCCATTAGCTAAACAATACTCTCTTTTCTACTCACTTTCTTTTCACTCTATGTTTTTCTTCTACTACAATACAATACAAGACCACCACTATTTATAGGTGAAAAATTCTTCCTTGTAATGTTAGAAGAATGTGGGTAAGTTGTGAGAGAATTGTGCCTTAGAGATTACACAGACTACAAGGCATAATGAGGTAGAATAATGAGAGAATAATGAGATAGAGGTTATGAAATAGTAAAGGTCACATTCATCACCATGAATGTGAGAAATAAAATATTTTATAATATTAAAATATTCTAAATTTCAATAATCCTCTACTCATTTTAATACCAAAGTAAGAGAGTTTATCAGTTAAAGGGAGACTATTATGCATAATGAAGGTGTGCTTTGCATTGAACTTTCACTTAGTAAAACAGTAATCTTTGCTCCAGAGTCGTAGTGGTCTCAGACTTGAATTATGACTGCTTAAGAAAAATAAAGTATCACTGCTTACATACAATAATCAAGGTGTTGACATGAGTCTAAGTTTTAGTAGCCAACACATTACGATCTTGTGCTATCCCGGTTTACATGAGTGTTTTTTTGAGAACAAGCCTTATTCTCATGGAAGCGGCCTACTTCCACATTCACATAGGTGAAATCTATCGAGAGTGCTCTTATAAATATAACACCCCACTTATACGAGCTACAAATTTTCATTAAGGGCCTGTTTGGAAAGCCACCTGGTAATTGAATTTGAGTATAATTGGGTGTAATTACACAGTTTGACATATTTGTTTGGCTAGGTAATTACATGGTCAATATGGAATTGGGTGTAATTGGGAGGAAATAATTACACTCTCCAATTCTTAGGGGGAGGTGAGAATTGTAGGTAATTACATGGTATAATTACAAATTTTCCGGTGAAACAGTACCTGCCGGTGCTTTTCCGGCGACTGCGATGATGTTCACAGATCGGTACAGGTGGTGGTTCGCGGTGGTTCGCGACGGCAGCAGTGCTGTTCGAGCTTGGACGAAACCTGGAACGGCGGCGACTCGGCGAGCGGTTGGACGACCCCTGCTCGCGATCTGGAACTCTGCGCGCCTCTGTTCCTGGGTGCGGCGACGGCTGCTGCTCGCTCTCTGGCTTGCGACGGTGGCAGCAGCTCGACTGCCTGGGCTGCTCGACGGAGGCAGCAGCTCGCGATTTGGATCTCTGTGCGACGGCAGTGGCGGCGACTGCTGGGTTCTCTGGTCGGCTGCTCCTAGGCTGAGCAGCTGCTCGCGATCTGAACAGATCCAGCAGCGAAGGTGGCTGCTTGGTTCTCCGGCGTCGGCTGCTTTCACTCTTTCTCTGGTCGGCTGCTGTTGTTCTTCACCAAAAAAAAATTTTTTTTTTTTAGGTGACTCTCGCTAATTTCTTTTTCGTGTGAAGCTGCATCGGGGAACTACCAAGATTCTTGACTAATTTTTTGACTGGGTTCCAATGATACATTTTTCAGCCAGATTGAGGAGCTATAGGGTAAAGAAGAAAGAGAACACCATTGCAATAGCCAAAGACTTCAAAACTTTTAGCTGGTTCCCACAAAGGAAATTCCAATTTGTTGTGCTCGGCAAATGTTTCATCTGAGTACAAAATGAAACACTCCATTTTCATAACATCTAAGATATCTTTACTGATTAAATAGCTTTCCTTATATGATGAATGTTGATTCACATGCATCTTTATAAAATGAGGATCCATAATAAGATTACACCAAGATTTGCAAACAGACCTGAATTACATGAGATCTTCAACAAGACATCTTGACAAATGTTTGTCATTTCATCACCAGGTGGATCAGCAGAGATCATCGTGCTAATTAAGATAGTAATGGCAAAGAAGTGCCAAGGAGCTTGTCTTATGCCTAGCGGATTTGAACAATTTTTACAAGATCAACGGAAAAGGAATATTTCCAGGAAATGAAGCATTGAAAATCTACTAGTTAGGCAAGGTCATAAGATAATATGACAGAGAGGAAATGTTCAAATCAAGGAAAAGATGAGGACTATCACAAACACCATCGAGATAAAGATAAACACGGCTTCACCGAAGATGACAATGCTGGTTGAAGAAAAAGAGGAAGAGGGTAAACAAAGGAAGGTGGACGTTGGAGAGAACAACAACAATTAATGGGAGAGTGGTGGTGAATAGAGAGATAGACACGAAGCAAACCGAAAGTAGAAAAAAGGAAATATAGATTGGATAATAAATCGTTCACAACAATGTATCTACATATGAAATATAGATTGAAGGAAAGTGGAGCTTGGTTCTCAATATAAACCTTCTCTAATAGTTAATATTAGCTACCAAGTTAAGATGATGTCGTATTTTGCTAAGTTAGATACTTGATAAAATCATAAATGTTAGCTACTGAAATATTGTATTTCCACAAGATTGGACAAGGTTGAAATATTAGAGAAATGCTCAGTTAGAAACTGTGAAGCATATATAAAACTGAAAAAAGTCCTAATAACCATGACAAACAACATGCTATTGGATGTGTATAAGAAGAAGCACTGAGGTGAGGTAATTAGAAAGGACATGACACACCTGTAGTATATCGAGTACATGATCCTAGATAGGAGGATTTGGTGGTCAGGGATTGAAGTTAGTAGGTAATCAAGCATTAGTGTAGTGTCCCTTGTTAGTATTATTATTATTATTACTCTCTTACTATTACCTAATATTTTCTTTGTTTCAGTTATTGTTATTATTTGTTGTTGCTACGGTTCCTTTCTACACTTTTTTATATGGCTTCATCACTACTGTATTTTCTTTTCTTGCTGATTTTTGTTATGTTTTACTTGAGCTGAGAGTTTATTGAAAACAATCTCTCTACCTTCATAATGTAGGGTAAGGTCTATGTACAAACTACCTTCCCCATACCACACTTGTGGGATTATACTAGTTTTTTTTTTTTGTATTTGGATATCTAATGTAGGGGCAGATTCTTCTCTCTCTACCTTCACAAGGTAGGGGTAAGGTCTGCGTACATCCTACCTTTCCCAGACTCCACTTGCAGAACTACATTGGGTTTGTTATTGTTGTATTTAGATATCTAAAGTAGGGGGAGATTATTCTCATCTGTAAGCATGAAAACAGAGCAGGAAGAGACTTGAAAAAGATAAAATAGGATAGAAAAGGAGGAGAATAGAGAAAACTAGAATTATTTGTAGAGGAAAACAAGCATACTACTGAAGAACTGACAACAGAAAGACTTATTCGTTAACACTGAACAATATGATACAACAGACATGTGCGCAATCACACAGACAGACTCACACTTACACCTAAATGATATTTTGTAATGGGCTTTCGGCTATAGAAAAAGTAATAGTCATATAGGCGTACGTGTATCCATCTCTCTTTGTTGCTTGCATCTAGTAGTCTTAGGGATGTTATTGCACCACTACAGCAATACATCTTTGAATTGCACTCTTTGCTTCAATTTTATCCCAATTTGAATTACAAGTTGTAGATCTTGCTAATTTTTACACTAAGTGGGTTTCAAACAAAAAATCCATGAGGTAGATAATGATGTTACCAGATGCAGAAGTTTGCATCAGCTTAACAAATTGATATACAAAAGTGGTCATCCACTAGTACAAGGTCTACAACTCAATTGATACTCCCAAATAGATTGCAATAATTCAAAAATTATAATAAGTTTAATTAAGATCATATAAGCAACTAATAATAATGCGAATTAACTTGTAAAAAATCACAATGAACTAACTATGCCAAATTGAAGCACATTTGATACCGTTGGCAAAAAGAAAGAAAAAAGGAGGAGAACCTAAGTTTCAGTTTCGCCCGAGAAATCGAATATTTTGGAAACTCTGCTACTTAGATCCATTAACAACTTTTGTGAGTGTAGGGCTCTGAAAATGATGGGCGTAGCAAATCCGCAATGGTCTGAAGTGATCCCATTGGCAATCTGCAATCTAGCATGGTTTGATTTATTAGATTTTCCAACAACTAATAATATTATTCAGCAGAATTTAGGAATGAGTACCGGTGACTCGATCACTTTTAGTGACTTATCAAATTTCAGGTCAATCGATCTATCACTCAAATTCAATTAAAGTTATGAATTGATTCTTTCATGATCCAGAAACATTTGAAAAGGAAACAAAAAATCCAAAAGAAAGATCATGATGTTAATTACCAGAAGCAGAAGTTTGCATCACCAACTCCTCCTCTGCTTCATTCACCGTCGTCATCGCCGCTTAATTAAGATTTCTATTTTGCAACAACAGATGCAACAACTGTTGCAACATATTTAGTAATTGCTGAAAACATATGTAACAAGTGCTAGAATAGATGCAGTAACTGCTGAAACATATTCAACAGTTGCATATCTTTCAGCAGTTGTTGTATTATTTTCAGTAGTTGTTGTAGTATTTTCAACAGTTATTGCATATTTTTC
>JACEIK010000803.1:159562-210736 GCA_018107945.1 Datura stramonium
TTTAAGATCACACTAGAAATGGATAGTTAGAGGAATGGGTCCAGTCCCTGTGGGTTCGACAATCCGGTTCTTAGAAAGAGCCACTATATTACTTGCACGATCCGTACACTTGCGGACGCACTCGATGCGAAAAAGAGTCGTCAAGTACCCCTATTTGAGACGATGGAAAAAGGAACTCCATGCAATCGAACTAACTCCCAAATGTACAATCTAGCATAATCCTCAGCTGAATCGGTAGCTTTGACTAGTAGAAAATGAGCTGATTTGGTCAATCTGTCCACAATCACCCATATAGAGTCATACTGTCAGGGTGTACGAGATCAACCTGTAATGAAGTCCATATTGATCTCTTCCCACTTCCAAGTAGGAATGCTAATATCCTGAAGCATACCCCCAGGTCTCTGATGCTCAACCTTCACCTGTTGGCAATTAGGACACTTAGCCATAAACTTTGCTATGTCCTTTTTCATGCCATTCCACCAATAGACTTCCCATAGGTCACGGTATATCTTGGTACACCTAGATGGATAAAATACCGAGAGCCATGAGCCTCTCTCAACATTCGCTCTTGCAACTCATACATTACTGGCACATACAATCGGACGTGATATCAGATTTGTCAAGACCCGAGCATGGACCCTGAATCAGGATATGGGACCTGGAGCCACAAATGACCCTAAGCTAACCCATGAAGTTCATACCTCATGTATAACCCTTGACTCATTACACCAAGCCTTCCTCTAAAGATACTGACCACGGCTTGTGATCTAATGTGTCGTACCTTGGCTAGTTGGTCCCGGACCTATCAACCAGAAGCTCACCACGACTAAATCCCACAACCCTTTACTCCACACCACGACCCGTACAATGAGTTTTTTTGAGATATTTTTTTAAACTTTTTCTATTGATCATATTTCTAATCCCCAATCTAGTCTTAGAAACTTTTGGGGTATTACAATATCTCACCCCCTTGGGAACATTTGTCCTTGAGTATAGTTTAAAAATACTAAAAGGCTAGGGAAGGAACTGAAATCCCAAAATATGAACTAAAGCTGAAAATCGACAGAGTGACTTGACTCTGGACTGAAATACATGATTGAGCTGAATTCATGAAACATACTTACATGCTAAAATATGAAAGAAACTTAGAGACATAAACTTGATATGAAACGGGATAGAGTACTAGGGAAGGAATTTATACCTCACGCTGGAATGGAAGTGGAAGGGAAAAGATGTGGGTATCTAGCCATCATATATGCTTTGGCTTCCCAGGTAGCTCCCTCAACAAGCTAATTCCTCCACAAAACCTTCACCGAGGCTACTTCTTTATTTCTCAGCTTACGAACCTAACGATCAAGAATCTCAACTGGTACCTCCTTATAGGTAAGCTATCCTTCACCCCAATGTTCTCCACCGGAACAACCAAGGCTGGATCACCGATGCATTTCTTCAACAAGGACACATGAAACACAAGATGCACCGAAGCTAACTACGCTGGTAGCTCCAACTCATAGGACACCTTGCCAACACATCTCACAATCCTGTATGGCCCAACATAACAGGGACTAAGTTTCCCCTTCGTTTCGGACCTCATAACTCCCTTCATGGGAGACACCTTCAGAAATACCCAATCATCAATGGCGAAATCAAGGTCTCTCTTCCTCACATTTGCATAAGATTTCTGTTGACTCTGAGCTGTTTTCAGCCTTTCTCTGATAAGCTTAACCTTCTCCATGGACTCATGAACTGAATCTGGCCCTATCAAGGTAGCCTCACCCACCTTGAACCAACCAATATGCGATCTACACCTCTGCCGATAGAGGGCCTTAAACGGAGCCATCTGAATGCTAGAGAGGTAACTGTTATTATAGGCAAAATTGATGACAGGCAAGTGATCATCCCAACTACCTTTAAAATCAATCACACACACTCTCAACATATCCTCAAGAGTCTGAATGGTCCATCGGCCTGACCATCTGCTTCTGAGTGAAAAAGTCATGCTAAGCTTCACCTGAGTACCAAGACCCTTCTGAAACGACGTCCAAAACTGAGAGGTGAACTAAGTACCTTTGTCTGAAATGATATATAATGGCATTCCATGCAATCGAACTAACTCCCAAATGTACAATCTAGCATAACTCTCAACTGAATCGATAGTTTTGACTGGTAAGAAATAAGCTACTTTGGTCAACCTGTCCACAACCACCCAAATAGAGTCATACTGTCGGCAGGTACGAGGCAACCCTTTGATGAAGTCTATATTAATCTCTTCCCACATCCAAGTAGGGATACTAATGTCTTGTAACATACCTCCAGGTCTTTGATGCTCAACTTTCACTTGTGGACATTCGGACACTTAGCCATAAACTTTTCTATGTCCTTCTTCATGCCATTCCACCAATAGACCTCCCGTAGGTTATGGTAAATGATGTTGGGCATATTTTTATGCCCATTTTCCATGTTTTTACCCATATTTGATCATGTTTGAGATCATAATCCTTAATTTGTACTTAGATTCATGTGTATGTCTGTTTTATATGCTAACAAATGGTTTGAGTTGATTTGAGTAGGAAACTAAGCAAAATGGACACAAGATGATCCATGGAGCGAAGATTTGAGGAGATGAAGGGCCTGGTGCTATGGCTAGCTCCCCACACCAAGTCCCAAACTTCAGGTTGGTGCTATGGCTGGTACGCCGTGCTAGCCCTTGAACTTCAGAGCAATGCATTTCATAAACCTTGGCGAGATGAGTGGTGCCCCACACCAGAGGTCTCCAGACTTAAAGAAATTTGTTGAACACCTTGATGAGATAGAGGGGGAGGCGCGCTAGGGCCTCTCCGGAGTTAAAATTATTGGAAATTTGACTTACTCTATGGTGAGATAAGTAGGGCAGCACGCCAGGGTCATTCCGGGGTAGAAAATGCTGATTTAAAAGCCACATTTTGGAGGATAGAAGCGTCATTTTTAGTCTCATCTATAAATACATACCTCAGGTCATTTGTTACACATCTTTTAATCATTTTTACATTTCGTAGTTTGTTGGTGGAGGCTTGTAAGACATTTGGAAGGAAAACAAAGTTCTTCACTAGATTTTTCTCTTCTTTACTTGTATTTTCATATGATGATGACTAAGTATTCATTTTTCGGCTTGTCTATGAGTAGCTAAATTTATATTCTAGGGTTTTTGCCATAATGGATGGTTGAATGTTTGAAAGACTAATTTAATCTAGTTTTGATTCTTCAATTATGGTTATTTCTATTCATTTGTGTTAATTTATTATTTATGATATTGATCACCTTATAAGTAATCCGCTGGCTTTCGATTGAACTTGGGAAAGGGAATCAAAAGGGTTAAAGATAAATACGAATGGGAATTTAAAGATCCTTGAACCCATTGGTGATAGGATAGAAGTTGCTGTTGAGGATAGGGATATACCCTTTAGCCCCATTTAGTTGAAATACAAGTAGGCAATCATCGTTTCATTATTCTCCTGTGGCCATAGGGATATAGACATTAGGGTTCATGAAATAGTTCTTGGATGTTAGGGATAGTGGAAAGGAATGGGATAGTAACTTGAAACTAACAACCATAGGAAGAATTGTACTAGTGTAATTATGCATTGAAAACTCAACTTGAAACCAACCAAGTTTCCCTAGACCCTCAATATCATCGAAATACAATCAAGCTCACAATCATTTTTAGTTAGTTTTATATTCAAAGTTTGATTGTTTAATTTCTCCAACCAATCCCCGTTTTAACTGTTTTGTAGAATAGTGAAATTAAAGTGAAAACTTATAACGATTAAATTGACAATTCCATGTGGGTACGATATCTGGACTTAGCAATCCTATATTACTTGACGACCATGTGCACTTGCATGCTCTTGGGCGATATCAAGTTTTTGGTGCCGTTGCTGGGGACTTGAATATTGTTTAATCATTTGTAGGTTAGAATTTGTATTTCACTAGTCTATATTTTATGTTTGTTTCTTATTTTTGTTGAAGTTCATAAGGTTGTTACCTCAGTGTATGCGAACGAGAAGTCAGGGACCACTTTTGGCTTCTCTTGATACTGAAATAAAGAGAACCTTTTGAAGGTTAGATATGGAAAACAACGGGCAGTCAGCAGATGAAGATAATGAGAGGGTTCTAGTGATGAATTTTTCTAGGCCTAATTTGGAGAATGCTTCTAAAGTGATCGTCAAATCAGCCATCACTAGGAACTTTGAGCTGAAGGAAGGGACCGTGCGATTGGTCTAAAACACTTGCCAATATTAAGGCAAGCCGCACGAGGATCCCCATAGGCATCTGATGACGTTCTTGGAGCTGAGTGAAAATTTTCATTACTAGAACGTGTCAGATGAATATTTCAAGATGACTCTTTTTCCATTATCACTGATTGGGGAAGCCAAGGAGTGGCTTTAAAATGAGCCTGCAGGTTCCATCACTATTTGGGAGATTCTCTCCAATAAGTTCATCAACAAGTTCTTCTCTTCGAGAAAAACTAAGGAACTGAGGGGGAAGATCTCCGGATTTGTACAAAAAGATGGAGAGACGCTAGCCAATCATGTGAATGTTACAAGAGTTACTTGAGGGATTGTCCACACCACATATAACCTAAGGAGATAATCGGGCACAACTTCATAAAGGGTCTGGAGCTCGAGCCTAAGATACTTCTTGATTCTACCGCACAGGGATTGATTTTGTCCAAAAGTTATGATGAAATTGAGGCTCTCTTGAGCCTCATGTCTACGAGGAGTCAGGATTATCAAGACTCATGTAGAGGATTCACAGCAGCAAAGGTGCCAGGAAAGCTTGAGGTGGATGGTGTTGCGGCAATCATGGCAGACATTAACCAGCTGGTGCATGCAATCAGTAAGTTGGTGTAACACTTCAAAAGTCCCTAAGATTAGATCTGAGAGTTGAAATGGAGAAAACGGGAAAATCTACACTAGGTTACAGGACAAGTCATCCAATGACCCGTTGTTTACCTAACGAGTCATAAAATGACCCTTTGATCTTGGGAAAAATGGCATGCCCAAGTGATACTTTATAACTTAGTTTTCATCTTGTTTATCTACTTATTTATATACATTCTCATGTAATTTTATGTAAATGTGAATATATATACTAACCAACATGATTAGTTCTTGTTTTGTAGGTTTAAAATCAATTTGAGAACTAATCTATGATTTGGTGAAGTGGAGGAATGGAATCCGGAAGCAAAGGCGAGAGTCGGCAAGGAGGACATGCGAAGCCTACGTGACGAAGCGTGCCATGGCGAGCCGAGGCTATGCGACAGGCGTGCCAACGGCCCCTAACATACTGCACAACGCGTACAAACCATCGCGACAAGGGGCTGCACAGCGGGTGTTTTTATGCAAATTCAGTTTCTTCCGCGACTCCTCTAGTGTCACGAAGAGTAAATTAGCGCGTTCACCTCCGTTCCATGGAGTTATTCCATGTCGGGCATAATTTTGTACATTTCTCATTTACTATAAATAGGTCCCTTAGCTCCTAAAAACATTCTATCATGTAATATTTCTGAAAAACTACCAAGTGAAGGGGGGAGAAGTGGGAGAACTCTGCCTAGGGTTCTTAAATTTCATCTTCTCTTCACTGCAATTCTTGTAAGTATGTTATTTATTAATGTTTTCTTGTAATTATACGAACTTGAGTAGTTAGAACCCTTCCTCTATGGTTGAGGCCACAAAGATATGATTGTGACTATGTGAATTTGTTTTGGTTTAAGTTATTAATTGTTGTTTTGTCTGACGTTGTTAATTATGGTTTTTTTAATGATTGATCACCATGAAAACACACACGTTACACAGAGTAAGCAGTAAGCTAGGCAAGAACAAGAAATGTGAGGGGAGCAAGTTTGTATCTTACGATATAATTAGCGGTTAGGATAAATTATACCTAATTTTCCTTGCTTGAATTACTAAAACGGGATGAGCTAGACACTGATCTTAGAACTATCCACATCACCACTCGTAAAGTAGTTGTGAAGCTAAGTTCGGTTAAATGATTAGAGTACGAAATCTAATCAAGATCATAAACCTTGTAAACCACATTCCCATAATTAGGATGCCTGAACTAGAATGTCACATCCCCGCTCATGATGTGAATTTGTGAGGCTAGTTTTGTCATGTTGAAACCAAAAAGACCTGAACATGCAATTGTAATTATATTTGAGACAACTAGTGATAATTCCATACTTAAGCCATTACAAACGTAGTATCGCATGATTTTACGGCCTTAGTCTAGTTTGCTCCTTGAATGATTTCGGAGTATTTACGCATGATCACCCCTAGATTTCAATAGATTTTATCGAAAGCTTCTATAATCAACAACGATGAAAGTTAATATCACACTTGAACTTGATAATTTTCTAAATTAGTCCAGTCCTGTGGGTTCGGCTTGTCAAGCTCTTAAAAATGGCCTTTGTAATACTTGTAAGACCACGTACGCTTGCATGTGCGCTTTAGCGCCGTCGTCAGCACCCGTCATTTGTAAAGATCGAGAATATGCCTTAATGAGTCATCAAATGACTCATCATTTGACTAATAGGTCGTCAAATGACTCTTGGTTTATGGAAATGTTATTTTTAAAACAATCATGACAGTTAAGGAAAAGACTCATCATTTGCCAAACAAGTCGTTAAGTGACTCGTCATTTGAGTAACGGTGGGGAAATTCTAGTGTACTTGATTAAATAAACGAATCGCATCATTTTCTAATGAGTCAACAAATGACTCGTCATTTGCCTAATGAATCGTCAAATGACTCGTCATTTTGGTAGTATGAGATTTTCTATCGAACCCATTAAGGAATTTTATAATTTTTAAGCTTCTAAGTCTAAACTACGTCATTTTAAGCTGTTAGGAAGTCTTCAAGAGGGTTTAATCTATCATAATTCATTCAACTCCCATGCATGCAAGATTAGAAGTTTCCCTTTGAAGATCAAGCTTGTAACCCTCCAAATCTCTTGGGCTTTCAAAGACAAGTTGAAATTTGTTTACCCGGTATGTGTACAATATGCATAAGAGTTCCTTTCACTTTCATGCTCAAAATTCTCTTCAATTCTATGAATTTGTAAGGATTTATCCTAATTTTATAATACTCTATGATTTATTTATGCATGGGTCAATTCACTTCATGTTTCAAAGCATATTTTAAGATCTATGGGTAGATTATTTTACCTACTTTGATTATTAATTCATGATTTCAAATTTTAGAAAATTATGCCAAATTATACAAGTTTCATGAAAAGTCAAGTTTATGATTTTGATTCTCATAAACCCTAATTTATGATTTATGATGATTCCCTACAAGTACTCTTTATAAATTTATGAATTTCAATTATGAGTGATTTTCTCAAGCATGTATGTTTTTTTATTTATGAGTTTATGATTTTGGCCGACTCATAGGCCCTATTTCATGGATAATCATGTATTTCAAGTATGATCAAGTATATTGTGATTTATCTATCCATGAACTTCATGAATGTTTCATGATTATTATATGAGCCCTCATGTGCATGTTTTTGGGCATTGTTTAGCCTTGAGTAGTCCAGGCATTTAGGTAAACTCTATGGTCTTAGAACAACACGCCAATGTAGGTTTTATATTTATGGACTCTAGATGGATCCCTATTAGTGATATTGCGCCATTTACATCCCTTACGCTTAGCTTGGGGAGGCTCCCCACTTGAGCGAATGGTTGGTGCATCATGTATGCTCTATCATGATGGTGTTTGTTAAGGCTTGAGTCCTCCCATTGTTCCTCATGATTTATGTATTGTCATGTTTTACGATACTTTGGCTCAAGTTATGTTTGCTTGTTTCTCCTATGATTATGATTATGACTAGGTGAGCATTTACGGCTTAAGCCCTCGTGTTTATGTTATTATTATCATTTTTGTTTTGAACTATCCTACTCTTATGTATTTTATAAGTCCATTTTTACTTACCTTGCATACTCGGTATATTCAAAGTACGACCACATACTCTATTACATTATCATTTCATGAATCACAGTCGAATCGGGTGGCCCGTCATTGGTCTGCTTAGTATCCAATTCGGTTTAGCTAGTTTAGTGAGTCCTCATCTTGAGGATATTAGGTTTGAATTGGTTGTTTTTGTTATTTTAATTTACAAACTTTTGTTGGGAATGGTGAGGATATTTGTCCCATTAGCTCATCGGTTATATTAGAAGCTTTTCGGACAATACGTAGAAACTTAGCTTGTTAGTGTTGACCTTGTTTATGATTGTTATGTATGTAGACTTTCACTTATTCATATTCGGTTTGTCGATTTCCATTAATTTATGTTCTTTAGCAGTATGTTAATGCCATGGGTCGACTTAGAGTCATTCGTAGTTCTAGGTATCGTGTTGCGTCCAGGGTCTCCATTTTGGGTCGTGGCAAACTTGGTATCGGAGCAAAGGTTTAGAGTGTCTTAGGGTTTTACGAAGGCTGGCGGAGTAGTCTTTTCCATGGATGTGAAATGCGCCACACTTATGGGGAGAGGCTACAAGATGTTTTAGGAAATTTTCCTTCTTTTATGATCTATATGCGTGTGATGAAGTATCTCTCTATCCAACTCGTGCTATAGCCATTTGCCCGAAATCATGCTCTGGCTGTATGAATGGGAAAAGAGGCAGAACGGAAATGCCCACGAGGATGGCATCAGCCCGAGGCCCCTTGCCGGCTTACCGTAAAGTTATTTGTCTGGCAGTCCACTCATCCTTTAGGGTTAAGAGGTAAAATTTTTCAATTTTGGCTCGAGGCACTTGACCCTTCAAGTCCAATCGTGACGATGGCTCATGTTCCTAGATAGAACACAATGACAACTCGAGTAAGGGATTTCCTTAGGATGAATCCCCACTGAGTTTCTTGGGTCGAAGTGGATGAGGACCCCACATGAGTTTCTGAAGAGATTCAAAGATCACCCGGATTATGAGGGTGATGGGAGAAGGCGTAGACTTAGCCTCCTATTAGCTAAATGGGGTTGCTTATATTTGGTGCAGTTAGTGGAAGGACGGTGACGACAGCGTAGTCCCCGTGAGTTGGGAGGAGTTCATAATAGCCTTCCTAGGCAGATTCTTCCCTAGGGAGTTGAGGAGGAAAAAGGCGGCGGAGTTTGTTAACTTGACTCAAAAATGACTATGGCTTGTCTAAAAGTACATCTTAGAGTTCACACAGATGTCAGTATGCGCCGAAGATGGTTGCATACCGAGAGCACACATGAACAGAAGTTTGTGTATGGGGTGTCAAATTCATTGGTCAATGAGTGTAGGACCGCAATGTTAAGCATTGATCTTGTTTGTCACGATTGGTGATATATGCATAACATATTAAGGCGGATCAGATGCGGGAGAGGGAAGAGATGCCAGAGAGCTAGGACAGCCAGCTTTGGATTTTCCCGGCGAGAGTCCGGTGGCAAACATCGGCGATAGTCCACCAAGGTCTTCGGCCCCAATGCCATCATCGGCAGTGTCCAATCCAAACCTCGGGTAATCGGAGAACGACATTAGGTTCAGGGGAAAGAAGGACACTTGATGAGAGCACACCTCTCCAATTTGTGGAAAATGTGGTAAGAACCCACGTAGGAGAGTGCTTAGTGAATCGAGATATTTGCTTGGTGTGGGAACTTCGAGGCACATACATAGAAGTGTCCTTTAGCTAGGCAAGGATAGCATGGTCATGCTCGAGACTACGGTTAGTAGCGCTCCAGCAGCACACCCTTCTCAACAGGGGTGCATCCCTTAGTGCGGGTGGAGGGCCGGTGTCGAACGAGGTTTTATGCCCTCTCATCATGTTGGGCGGAGGTCTCTCCAGGATGTAGTCAGTATGTTGTGTTCCTTTCATATTAATGTGTATGTATTGTTAGATCCGAGGCTACTTATCTTTTCGACTCCTTATGCTATCATTAGTTTGAGTTAGTCCCAAACCTATCAGAACCCTTCTCGGTCTCTACTTCGTCGGTGACTCAATTATAGCTCGACGGATGTACAGAAATTGCCACACATCATGATTCTTTAGAAAGTCACATTAGCCGATCTAGTAGAGTTAGACATGACTAATTTAAATCTTATCTGAGTAGATTGGTTGCACGCATGTTATGCCTCGGTGAATTGTAGAACTCGTATGGTAGAGTTTTGATTTCCGGAGTGGAGCCGGCCTTAAAATGGAAGGAGTAGTTCAGAAATTTGTGTTTGTAGGTCTCCTTGTTTCCTATCTTAAAGAGCCCGAAGGATGATTTCCAAGGTTGTATTTACCCATTATAGTTCGGGTTAAGGATGTAACGTCAAAGCCCTAACTCTCGATGGGATTCCTATAGTGTGTTAGTATCAGGAGGTCTTCCCCCGAGATGATCTACCGAGAGTCCCTCCCAAGTGGGAGATTGACTTTAGTATTGACCTTCTTCCGAGATAAACGCCTATTTCTATTCCTCCATACGAGAATGGCTCTAGGCGAAGAAGGAGTTGAGGCTTGATTGAAGGATTTTTGGATAAGGATTCGTGAACCTAGCAGAGTCTCCATGGGAATTGCACCCGGTTCTATTTTCAGAAAGAAGGATGGTTTTGCGTATGTGCATTCACTATCACCAGCGATTAAACAAGGTCACCATTAGGAACAAGTATCCCCTCCTAGAATTGATGACTTGTTTGACCGACTTCAGGGTCTTAAATGCTTCTCAAAGATAGACCTCGATAGGGTATCATCAACTCGAGTTAGGGAGAGTGACATTTCGAAGACAACTTTCAAGACTCGGTATAGTCACTATGAGTTTGTGGTTATGTCTTTTAGACTAACAAATGCTCCTATAGCTTTTATAGATTTGATGAACAAGGAGTTCAATCCATATTTAGACATGTTCGTGATTGTCTTCATAGATGACATTCTCATATACTCTCGGAGTGAGGAGGAACATGCTGCTCTTTTGAGGATTATGCTACAAAATCTCAAGGATCGCCATTGTTGCTAAATTTAGCAAGTGCAAATTTTGGTTGAACTCGGTAGCATTTTTGGGCCACATGGTGTTGGTGAGGTGTGCGAGGTAGACTACCGAAAGATAGAAACGGTAAAGAAATTGGCCCTGGGCAGTTGGTCCTTGGATATTAGGAGTTTCTTGGGTTTAGCAGAAGCTGTTATAGGAGGTTTGTTGAAAGATTTTCATCCATTCTGCACCATTGACTAAAATTGTTAGGCCTGAAGAAAGTCAAATTTCAATAATTCGGATTCCACGCGAAAAGTTTTGAGTTAAGACTCAACTCCATAACCCCAATGTTGACCCTACACGAAAGTGCAGATGGATTTAGTAATATTACGTGCCTCTAGGGTTGGTCTTAGGTGTGTGTTGATGCAGCATGGTAAGGTCATTGCGTATGCCTCCAGACAGCTTAAGACTCATAGAAGAAATTATCGGCCAACGTGACCTAGAGTTGGTAGCGGTGGTGTTAGCATTAAAGATTTCGAGGCACTATTTGTATAGGGTCCATCTGGATGCATTTATAGACCACAAGAGCCTACGGTATGTGTTCACCCCGAGATGGATTTGAATTTTCAACAAAGAAGATGGTTAGAAGTTTGCTTTCAAGGACTATGACATGAGTGTCCTTTATTATCAGGGAAAGACATGTAGTGACGAGATGCCCTTAATAGAATGTCCATGGAGAGTATTTCTCATGTAGAAGATGGAACGAAAGAATTGGTAAAAGATGTGCATAGACTTGCATGTTTGAGGTTCATCTTGTTGATTCAACGGATGGTGGTGTCATTGTTTAGAATGGTTCAGAATCTTCTTTAGTGACGAGGTCAAGGCTAGTAAAGATGAGGATCCTATTTTGGTAAATTCAAAGGAAACGATTGGAATCGAAGATAGAGGTCTTCTCCCGAGGAGAGATGGTGTACTTCGATATCGGGGTGGTTTATGTGTTCTGGTGTTAAGGACTTGAGATATAAGATGTTGGCCGAGGCTCGTGGCTCTTGGTACTCTATCCACCCTGGTTCCACCAAGATGTACCATGACTTCTTTGGAAGTCTCTTGGTGGAATGGCATGAAGGAAGGACATAATGGAGTTTGTGGCTAAGTGTCAGGATTGTTAACAAGTTAATATGGGTATTAGAGACACGGAGGGTATGCCACAAGACTTCATTAACTTGGAAGGTAGAATAGATTAATATGGACTTCATCACGAGGTTTCCTCGCACTCACCGATAGTGACCCTATTTGGGTGGTGGTAAACGAGGTTGACCAAAGCGCTCATTTCTTATCGGTCAAAACTATCGATTAAGCCGAAAGTTATGCTAGATTGTACATTCAGGAGTTAGTTCATTTGCATGGAGTTCCCTTGTCCATCATATCGAGATAGAGATACTCGGTTTACCTCCTAGTTTTGGAGATCATTTTAGAAGGGCCTTGGTACTTAGGTCAAGCTTAATATAACTTTTCACCCTTGAGATAGATGAGTCGGGCGAGCGGACCATTCGGGCTCTTGGGATATGTTGAGAGCATGTGTTATGACTTCAAGGGTAGTTAGGATGATCATTTACCTCTCATCGAGTTTTCTTACAACCGCAGTTACCATTCTAGCATTCGAATGGCCCTGTCGCCCCATTTTCCTCAGGAGAAGCGGGATTCGACATTGATGTCTCTTAGGGTAGAAAAAGGTCGCCACCTAACGAATTAAAGGTGCGTTAGGGCACCATTCCTAAGTTAAATTATTTCCTGAGTAACCCAGTGGGTAAGGGCTTTAATTACCTCGAAAGGAAGGTGGTAGGCACCTTTCGAGGTCCCTGAAATGTGGTTCAGGCCGTACTCATTAAAATGGGGAATTTATCTAAGTGAGCAAATAAACTTATTTTATTTTATATTACTCAAACTAAGTTGATAAAAGAATAAATAATTAAATAGCTAATGCAAGTAAAAGAAATTTAAGCAAACTAAAATCTAAATAGTTTTATCAATAAATACAAAAATTGTGGCAAATAAAAGCAGAGCGTATGAGGCAGAAAATTAAAATAAATAAATAATTTAATCAATTATGAGGCCGAGCACCGATAAAGGCGCCTACGTATCCCTTAAGGAATTAGGCCAAACGTAGTTCTACGTTAGAAAAGTTTGACCTAATGGGATCACTATTGCAACTTAAATAATATTTTGCAATCTTTTGAATTGCTCATATTATTGCGAGCACATCTATCATTTCCCGACTACCCACCTAGTTGATTAATTAACATAAACGCTCTATGTGATATACTATCGTCTAATATTTGCCTACCGCACCAATCTTAAAGTCAGAGGCGTCGGACTGACTAATTTATTTGGGGTCATAAAGTTCTTACGGCTTTTAAAAGAAAAAACGTCAAACAAAACAACAATCAGAGCAAATAACATATAAACGGTCTCAAGTAGGCCTCACGCAGCGTACAAAATAAGCACAGAAACAAAAATGTAAATTCTATAGGCATGAATTCTACAAATAATAAATGCAAGCACATTATTGTATAATCCAACTAAGCGAGACTTGTCACATGATTAACCTAAGCGTATTTTAATATCAACATGTGAATAACCCCACGATTATTAGATTAAACACATTAAACCGAGTGGTTACAACAATATCTTCTAAGCGGTGATTTACTTCTTCATTCCTATGATCTTGTTATCTAATGTTTTCAAAAGAGCAGTTGTAATTAAACAAATTTCGGGATTCTACAAAGTTCTCGAAAATAAGAGCAATAGTATGGCAATTTTCTGTCAGTTACACCGGCTTTATTACTGGATTAATTCAAAATTAGCGGGCACATAATAGATTTCATTCAACGAGATTCATGTACGCGTCATATACTTAAAATTTAAAAGATGTTATAGCTTACGTAGGCATCACTTTTTAGCAATCAACCTATAGCTCTTACGAGACATTATTCGGCCATTTTATTTATATTATAGTCTAGAAGCGTAAATTCTAGTGCCACGTATATTAGAGTTAAACCAAATTACCATAGCGAGATATTTCTAATGATGCAATTATAAGACATTTTCCAAGTCGAATTCATTTTGAAATCCTAGACGGTTTATCTAACAACGAACAAATGCGCAGAATTTTAATATATTTAAATATACTTTCGTTTAAGCAAATCTTTATAACATAGGCGGTATATCTAAATGTAAACATATTATTAAGTTAATTCCTATGAACATGATTTCTAATGATGTATGTGTCATTCCTATAGGCATATTTTCTAGGTGAGATTAACGATAAAAATAATAATAATAATAACGAAAACATGCAATCCCCACCCCCATGAACCCCTCTTTCCTATGATCGGTGTTTATTACAACATTACAGCTGATGATGAATAATAAATGACAAGAAATGATAAACGTAAATGAATTTACAGCTAATCTAAAAACGGTCTGCCCCTACATTTTCCAAATTCCACATTTGCCTTTGAATAAACCTGCTGAGCAATAAATAAACAACCGAGGGGCATATACAAACACATATATCTACTCTAGTTAAAGCAAGTCATGTTTTAGACTTATATTTGCATAGGAAATAACATATCACAACTTTGAACAAGCCAATAATAGTATACACATAACATATTAAATACTGATAAACAAAAACATAATGTTGAGATATACTAACGGTTTGAAGAAATTAAAATAAACCTTTGAAAAGATTTCTTGAAATTAATCCTTGAACTTAAAGTTGTATTGTCAAAGCAAAACGAGAGGAAGAACTTTTAAAGTAGAAAGGCTATTTAAATTCTATATTTTTTTATCAAGATGGTATTTTTCCGACCCCCTTTTCAAAATAAAGAATGGCGCACATAGCAAAAAAGAAATCGATCGGCTTAGAAGGAAAGAATAAATTATCATTTTAATTAGTTGAAAATTTCCTCTAATTGACGAGAAAATCACAAAAGATAGAAGGGAAGTCGAGAAAAATCTCTTTTGCGCGTTAGAAGGAAGGAAATAAATCGAAATGAATCATAATAGGTCTTTTCTAAATCAAATCAGTCAAAATTATCTCCAAAACAAATAAGTAAAGTAAATATTTAGAGCATATTTTCTAATCCATGAAGGAAAAGAGATCAAATTAATCACAATAAATATTAAAGCATATTTTAATTAGTACTACATTATTAACTAACGGATATTTATTAAATGAAATAAAAGGATGAACCACATATATTATTTATATATTATTATATATATATGAAACATTGAAAGGAGAAAGTAACAATATATTATTCATATATACACACATATATATATATTATATAATGTAACTTTTTAATAATTTATAAAAATATAAAAACAGAAAAAAGAATATTAAGTTATAAAATTTTTTATATATATTATATATATTTATTATATATAGATAGGCGAGAAAAAGAAAGCAATAATAATTATACACACATATATATATATCATATATATTTATACATATATATATATCATTACATTATATATAAAAAATCAAACAAACGGCATATCATATATATATAATATATATTAATAATTTTATATATTATTTATATATACCTTATTCATATATATATATATATATATATATATATATATATATATAATTATAATTTTAAGAATTTTTTAATTATATTATTATTGATTTATTAAGTGTAATTTCATAAGGCATAACTTAATAAAATACATAAATAAATAATTTACGGACGGATCGATACATGCGATCACTCAGTCGGTAGCGGGGAGGTTTTTCGGCGGTTGTTGGTGGTGCGGCGCGAGATGAAGAGAAGAAGAAGAAAAGGAAGGGTGAGTTTGGTTCGATTAAATAGATTCGGAGGGAGAAAGGCGCGCGATAGTGACACGGTTTTCGCGGGAGATAGTGAAACGGACGAAGAAATGTCAGTACAGATTACATTGGTTTTAGGCGACGCGGGGAAGGGAGAGTGCAGGGTTTGGGTAGGCGGGAGCGATCGCGGAAAAATGGAGAGAGAGAGGTACGCGAATTTGTGGAGAGGAAGAAGGTGGGTAGGGTTGTGTGGTGGCCGGCGGTGTTGGCGGTGGAGAATGAAAGGAAAGGGAGAGAGGGAGGGCGGCGGTTGTAGAGAGGAAAAGAAGGTGGAGGCGAGTTTGTGGGTTTTACGGATTTAGAAAATGGGGAGAAGAAAATTAAGCGGCGTGGAGAGGAAGAAGGTGGAGAAGGGAATAGCGGCAACTTAGAGAGGAAAGGAAGAATGAAAATGATTTAGGGTTTGGGGGTAATGGGTGGTAAATAAGGAAGGTGGGTAGGATTTTGATGCAGTAGTAGGATCAGAATTAAATGAACGGTTAAGATCAATTTTTAGTTATTAGGTCGGGTTAATTGGGTCGTCGGACGGGCTATGGGTAGGATTTGATTTAGGCTAGAATTGAATTTAAATTGTAGCCACAATTGACCAAAATGGCTAATCGACATAAAGTGGCTAGATTCGAAATAAATTGAATGAAATTGAATGGAAAATTGGCTATAATTTAAATGAATTGATTGAGATTGAATTTAGCTACTATTAAATTAATAAAATACAAATTTTAAATAATTTGATAAATAGGTAATAAAATAGTCTAAATTATAGAAAAAATCATATAAATATTATTATAAATAAAATTCTAAATTTAAGAATATTTATGTAAATATCATATAATTAAATAATTTAATGACTAGGAAGTAAAATAAATTATTAAATATTTAAAACTAAATTATTAACATAAATAATTTATAAATTCGAGTAAAATATTAGTCGAATAAGTTTGTAAAATTTAATAAAATTATGTAAATAGTTTATTAAATACATATATATAAAATTAAAAAAACAAAAAAAACATGTAATTTAATTAAAATACAAAAATAAACACATAATTAAAAATTTAAAATTAATATGAGTCATATATCGTAATTTAAATAATTTTCACAACATTATGATAATAAATTATTTTAAAAAATAAAAAAAGAGTCGAATATTTGCGTAAAATAAATAAATAAATACATACATATATAAAAAAGCGACAATTAAAAAGGCGCAGGGAGGTCAAGTAGGTGTCAACGAGGCTGCCCTTCTTTGCTCGGGAATGAAGAATGAATTGTTGAATGCGAAACGTTGACCTAGTGGCCAATTTTGTCAGACTTAGAAACAAATGGTCGGATGAAACAAAAATGGGTTGGGAGGATGTTGTGGCCGAGACTTCGGTATCAAGTACTTTACATATCTCGGGTCTCACGAGAATCGGGCCGCGTGTAGTTCTAGGTTTAGGGACGAACGAGATCCTAAAAATTGACAACACGAGGCTTGGATAGAGATGAGGTAGCATGACTTGACATGATTTAGAGAACAAATCGAGCTCGAATAATTTGGCGAGGTGGTGCTTTACCCAAACGGCGTAAACGGTAGGACTAGCTTAGCTTTTAAGAGCTTGGGGGTAACGCTTGACCTCTAAAACCACAAAAGGAAGTAGCATGATGATAAAAAGGTTAAAAGTAGCATAGCATAAGAACAACAAGGACGTGAGGTTGAAAGTGGCATGATAGTAACTTGATTAAATGGCATGAGAAGAAGCATAATGATAGCACAAGCTTAAAAAAAGCTGGATAAATGATTAGTCAGCAAAAGTGAGATAAAAAAATTTCACAAATTAATGATTAAAAATATTTTTAATTTTTTTAATTTTTTGTTTGGTTTATTTCAAAATTTGGGGACAATGCTTGGCCCTTGAAAGAAAAATTTAGGATAGCGCTTTAACCTAGGACAGCAGTCCTTGAAAAAAAAAAATTAAAATTTAGGGTAACGCTTAACCTAGGACAACGCTTAGCACTTGGAAATAAAATTTAGGGTAACGCTTAACCTAGGACAACGCTTAGCACTTGGAAATAAAATTTAGGGTAACGCTTAGCCCTAGGACAACAGCCTAAAAAATAAAATTTAGGGTTACGCTTAACCACTAGGACAACACCAGCCTTGAAAAACTAAAATAAAATTTAGGGTAACGCTTAACCCTAGGACAGCTTAGCCCTTGAAAAAATAAAATTTAGGGTAGCGCTTAACCCACAGGACAACGCTTAGCCCTTGAAAAAATAAAATTTAGGGTAGCAGCAACCTAGGACAACGCTTAGCCTTTGTCTGTTTAGGGTAACGCTTAACCTAGGACAACGCTTAGCACTTGGAAATAAAATTTAGGGTAACGCTTAACCTAGGACAACGCTTAGCCCTTAGAAATCAAAGCATTAATACTTAGCCTCAAACAAACAGTGTTCAGCTTTAAATAACTTACTAAGAGGTTAACGCTTAACTCCGTTCGTGGACAAATTCCAAGGACTCGTTTGATAATGACTACCTTTACGAATCCAAATGATGTGTAGCATGATTGCAAATTTGGTACTTGTTGCATCTTCTGTGCTCAAATAAAAATCAAAAGATTAAAATGAGGAAGGAGTTTGATTTGTGCCTTTATTTATCGTTGTCATCCGTCTCATGACTCGATGATCACAGGTAGCGTCCTTTTTGGGAATTAGTTCCTTGGCTTGGTGATCCTTATGAAATTTTGAGATCCTTCTCAAATTTACGCCCAGTACGTAGAAACACTCGATACATTGAATTTTTGAGGTCCTCTCAAAAATCCACCGCTTTGATTAGTATGGAAAAAAGGAAAGGGAATTTTATTAAGATTTAGACCGAACCCCATAAGGCGCCTACGTATCCTCTTAAACGGGAATCGAGGTCAGCCGTAGTTCGAATTACAAGAAATGAAAGGTTTTCGAATAAAGAATAGATCCGAGTTGAGAGTAGCTTTGGGCATCAAGTTTTAACTTGGGTGGATCACCTTGGCATCAATTAGTGCTTGAATCTTGTCTGAGGTCGACACTCTTACGTAGTGTGTCCTCCTCATCCTGAATGATAGTCACAAATCTTATTATGATCAAGCCATTCGCATGTGTATCCATCACTTTTGCGGGGAATTGGAGCGGCTCTGTGGCAACCTTTGTCGATCATACAATTGGATTATGGGCTCACCCAAGGAGTATACTGCTTAGGCAGACTTCTCGGGGTCTCGCGAGCTTGCGGTGTTGAATTGGTGGATTTTGAAAATTTGGCGGCCTTTGGAGTGTAGGTGGAGGAGGCACAAAAATGAAGCGGAGTTGTATGGTAGGTAGCGAGAGTTATAGAATGGCACCGGCTGATAGTATGGAGGCAATTGGTATGGAAGTGGAGAGTGTAGTGTCCCCACGGAGTTTTGTTGTCCATCTATAGGTGCTACGAAATTCACCTCGTTCACATTATTTGTTCTCGGTGGTTCTACGGTGCAAGTTTTGTTGGGCATGTGCTCCCAATCGATAATGGTACCGCTCTTGATACCGTCCTCAATCTTTTCACCTAATTTGATGAGCTCGGTGAAACTTTTCTCACTAACCAACATCGATCTTTCATGTATTTGCGGGTCGAGACTCGCATAAAAGATGTCACTTCATTTGAATTTCTTTTCATTGGAGGTACGCACTCTAGCAGCCTCGGACCTTAGCAAGGTTTGCATATTCCCTAAATGTCTCTGTAGGCTTTCTTTTCAAGTTGAATGGTGCAAATCGGTTGCATTTTACGTATTGGCTTGAATCGATCTCTGAAAAGCTGTAATATATCAGTCCAATTAATCCATTTCCTTGGATTTTGCTCTACGTACCAATTGAGGGCATCTCCCGAGACAAACTTCTCATAAACAACTTCATTCGAATTTTTTCATCTCTTCCTACCCCAATCAACTTGTCACAATACAACCTAAGTAGGCCCTTGGATCACCGGTGCCGTTGAACATTTCAAATTTCGGAGGTTTGTATCAATTGGTAGCTGGCGTCGGGATGTATGCATAGATCTTCATAACTTAGGCCTTCTATCCTGTTGGCCCCTTCAATGTTTTATGTAGGTCATTCCTTCTTTTTGAGTTCCTCGGCCATAGGCTTTGTATCAAGTTGTCTTTCTCAGAAGTCAATTCTCCCATAAGTGATGGGTGGCAAGACTTGATCTCGATATAAATTGAGTTTTAGAGTATGATCTCCTAGGCGTGAGCGTCTTGAATG
Organism: Datura stramonium; assembly: GCA_018107945.1. Lineage (NCBI taxonomy): Eukaryota > Viridiplantae > Streptophyta > Magnoliopsida > Solanales > Solanaceae > Datura > Datura stramonium. The sequence continues at coordinate 179,661 of JACEIK010000803.1, forward strand.
TATTGTAGGGGTAAATAATTAAACATGATGGGCGATGCTGCGGTGTAGCAGTTTGAGAAGGAGTTGCATAGGCATTATGTGAATGTTGATTTTGAGGAAGGGAGGAGGCATGGCGAAAGATTGTTTTGAGGATATGAAGTTTGATGGGGTCTTTGGAGGAAGATATGTGAAGGTGGCGTGAGGCTTGATAGAAGCATTAATCTCGGCCGGGCGCTTTGCGGGTTTCTATGGGAACCGACATATCGGTTGTATTACGAGCTCGAGTTAATTCCCCTTGGAGCTCTAAAATCTTTTGCTCCGTCCTTATAATCAGTCGTTACATTGGATGAATTACCTTCTTTCCGAACTCTCTGGTAAATCTTTAGGCAGCGTGTCAATTCCCTAGCATTGGCCTTACGTCGTTCATTTTCCTTTTGCTTCGGTAGATCGACGGCGAGATAGGTACGGCGAACGGTTATGCACAAATCAACCTTGCTTGGAAGGGAATAATAAGTAAACGAGAAAAAATAAAAAATATAAAAAAACTAAAAAAAATAAAAAAAATAAAAAAAATAAAAAAAATAAAAAAAATAAAAAAAATAAACAAATTAAACACATTATAACATTTTCCTAATTTGGGTGCCTCTTTTGTGCCAGAGGTAGGCCTAGCGAGTTTAAGAAAACTTGTTATTAAGTATTCGTCATTTGCTCCCAAAATAAACCCAAAAATAAACTTTATTATTATAAAAATTACAACAATTTTAATTACAACAATTACAAAAATATTAAATCTTAAAAACATCTTAGTCGACGTCCAGCTTCTTGGATCTTCTGGTAATGCGGTCCGTATTCTCCCAAATTCAATCCATATCGAATTTTGGATAAGAAGTCTAGAGACTCATTGTGCAACAAAAGAAGAAAGGTTGAACTATCCTACCCACTAGGGGCAAAATGACATTACTTTAAACAAAATTTCTCTTAAAATGCACATAAGTCATGGATCGCCTTTTTTTGATTAAAAATAATCCCTTAAGACTTAGGGCAAGTTCTTATCTAATCTTGATGTACCATGGACGTCGCGATTTTTCTAAGTTTGAAAAGATGTGCAATCCTTACTAAAGGAGTACACGATTACGGTCTAGGAATAGGAGTGGGTTTTGACACGGTTCCCTCGGCGGACAACTCGAGTGAGGAAGCTTATGACCGTCGACGCACCGCTGATCGACCAAATCATAAGACAATCCTCGGGGTGTTTTTAAAATGGTGAACGGCCATGAAACCCTTGCTTGAATTGTGTGTGTGATAGAGTGAAATTCCCAAGTGGGAGAAATGAGCGATAATGCCAATAAATAAAATTATAACATTTTATAAAATAATTATTACATATGAAAATAAATAATACAAAATAATAAAAAAACAAAGAAAGAAAACGGTTAGTAACTTCAAGACAAAATCATAAATATCAACAAATATAAGTAAAAGTAAAATAAATAAAATAGGGCCAAATTAGCAAAAATCAAAGTCAGATAAAACCCCAATCAATGAACACGTATTGGTATAAGCCTAAAATCCCATTGAGTCGCCATTACATCGCGCCCCATTTTTCCTCGCGGAAGCGGGATTCGACATTGTAGCGTCTCTTAAGGGTAGAAAAAGAGAGTCGCCACCTAGCAGATTAAAGGTGCGTTAGGGCACCATTCTAAGTTAAATTATTTCCTAGGTAACCGAGAGTCGGGTAAGGGCTTTAGTTACCTCGAAAAGGAAGGTGTTAGGCACCTTTCGAGGTCACAAATGTGGTTCCAGGCCGTACTCATTAAATGGGGAATTTATCTAAGTGAGCAATAAGCTTATTTTATTTTATATTACTCAAACTAAATTTGATAAAAAGAATAAATAATTAAATAGCTAATGCAAATAAAAGAAATTACAACCCAAACTAAAATCTAAAAAATAATTTTATCAATAAATACAAAAATTGTGGCAAATAAAAACGAGGCAGTAATACAGACAAGAATTAAAATAAATAAATAATTTAATCAATTGTAAGTAGAGCCTCGATAAGGCGCCACGTGTCCCTTAAGGGAATCGGGCCAAACGTAGTTCTCGTTAGAAAAGTTTGACCTAATGGGATCACTAGTGCAACTTAAATATGTTTGCAATCTTTTGAATTGCTCATATTGGCCGAGCACATCTATCATTTCCCGACTACCCACCTAGTTGATTAATTAACATAAAAACGCTCTATAGCAGTACTATCGTCTAATATTTACTACCCGCACCAATCTTAAAAAAAATGCGTCGGACGACTAATTTGGATTTTGGTCTAAAAAGTTCTTACGGCTTTTAAAAGAAAAACGTCAAACAAAACAGCAATCGAGCAAATAACATATAAACGGTCTCAAGTAGGCCTCGCATGACGTACAAAATAAGCACAAGCAAAAATGTAAATTCTATAGGCATGAATTCTACAAATAATAAATGCAAGCACATTATTGTATCACAATCCAACTTCTAAGGCCAGACTTGTCACATGATTAACCTATTGTATTTTAATATCAACATGAATAACTTCGATTATTAGATTAAACACATTAAACCGATGAATTACAACAATATCTTCTAGCGGTGATTTACTTCTTCATTCTGCGAGTCTTGTTATCTAATGTTTCAAAAGAACGAGGCGTAATTAAACAAATTTCGGGGATTCTACAAAAGTTGCGAAAAGCGAACAATAGTATAGGCAGTTTTCTTCATCGATTTTTGCAGAGGCTTTATTCTTGGATTAATTCAAAAATTAGCGGGAATGCACATAATAAGATTTCATTCAAACGAGATTCATCAATACTATACGTCATATACTTAAGAATTTAAAAAGATGTTATAGCTTACGTAGGCATCACTTTTAGCGAATCAACCTATAGCTCTTACGAGACATTATTCCGGCCATTTATTTATATTATAGTCTAGAAAGCGTAAATTCTAGTGCCACGTATATTACGGATTAAACCAAATTACCATAAGCGAGATATTTCTAATGATGCAATTATAAGACATTTTCAGTCGAATCATTTGAAATCCTAAAAGGCGGTTTATCTAACAACGAGATAAATGCCAAATTTTAATATATTTAAATATACTCGTTTAAGCAAAATCTTATAACTTATGGCGGTATATCTAAATGTAAAACATATTATTAAGTTAATTCCTATGAACATGATTTCTAATGATATGTGTCATTCCTAGGCATATTTTCTAGGTGAGATTAGCGATAAATAATAATAAAATAACGAAAACATACATCCCCACCCCCATGAACCCTCTTTCCACTATGATCGGTGTTTATTACAACATTACAGCGATGATGAATAATAAATGACAAGAAATGATAAAAACGTAAATGAATTCTGACTAATCGCTTGATTTGCCCCTGTTGTTTCAAATTCCACACTGCCTTTGAATAAACCTGCTGAGCAATAAATAAACAACCGGGCATATACAAACACATATATCTACTCTAGTTACGAAAGCAAGTCATGTTTTAGACTTATATTTGCATAGAAATAACATATCACAACTTTGAACAAGCCAATAATAGTATACACATAACATATTAAATGCAATGAAACAAAAACATAATGTTGAGATATACTAGCAGGTTTGAAGAATTAAAATAAACCTTTGAAAAGATTTGCTTCAAAAATTAATCCTTCGAACTTAAAGTTGTATTGTCAAAAGCAAAACCGAAGGAAGAACTTTTAAAAAGTAGAAAGGCTATTTAAATTCTATATTTTTTATCAAGATGGTATTTTCGGCCCCTTTCAAAATAAAGAATGACTGCTTTTATAGCAAAAGAAATCGATCGGCTTAGAAGGAAAAGAATAATTATCATTTTAATTAGTTGAGAGAATTTCCTCTAATTGACGAGGAAAATCATAAAAGATAGAAGGGAGATCGAAAAATCTCTTTTGCCGTTAGAAGGAAGGAAATAAATCGGAAATGAATCATAATAGGTCTTTTCTAAATCAAATCAGTCAAAATTATCTCCAAAACAAATAAGTAAAGTAAATATTTAGAGCATATTTTCTAATAACAAGGAAGAGATCAAATTAATCACAATAAATATTAAAGCATATTTTAATTAGTACTACATTATTAACTAACGGATATTTATTAAATGAAATAAAAGGATGAACCACATATATTATTTATATATTATTATATATATATGAAACGAAAGAGGGTAACAATATATTATTCATATATAAACATATATATATATATATTATATAAATGGATAGAAAAGGAAACGGTAATAATTATACACATCACACACATATATATATATTATTACGTCTATTATATATAATATATATATATTTATTATATATAGATGGGCAGAAAAGAAAACGTAATAGTATACACACACATATATATATATCATATATATTTATACATATATATATATCATTACATTATATATAAAAAATATAAACGAGCGACATATCATATATATAAAATTATATTAATAATTTTATATATTATTTATATATACCTTATTCATATATATATAATAATAAATAATAAATAAAGAAAAACGAAATAAAATACATAAATAAATAATTTACGGACGGATACGCGGTCTGTCCGATCCATCGATGGTGGCGGGGAGGTTTTTCGGCGGTTGTTGTTGGTGCGGCGAGATGAAGAGAAGAAGAAGAAAGAGAGAAGGTGAGTTTGGTTCGGTCGACAGTCGGAGGAGAAGGAAAGCGGCGATGGTGACACGGTTTTCGCCGGAGATGGTGAGCGGACCAGGAAGAGAGAATGTCGGGTGCAGATGCATTGGTTTCGGCGGCGGGGAGGAGAGGAGAAGTGCAGGGGTTTTGGTTGGCGGGCTTGATCGCCGGAAAAATGGAGAGAAGAGAGAGGTCGCGAGGCGTGGAGAGGAAGAAGGTGGGTAGGGTTTTGTGTGGTGGCGGCGGTGCATTTGGCGGTGGAGAATGAAAGGAAAGGGAGAGGGACGAGGCGGTTGTAGAGAGGAAGAAGGTGGAGCGGGCGTGGGTTTTCGGATTTAGAAAATGGGGAGAAAAGAGGTCGGCGGGCGTGGAGAGGAAGAAGGTGGAGAGGGAATAGCGGCAGCAGAGAGAGGAAAGGGGAAGAATGAAAAATAATTTAGGGTTTGGGGTAATGGGTGGTAAATAAGGAAGGTGGGTAGGATTTTGATCTGTTAGTAGGATCAAATTAAATGAACGGTTAAGATCAATTTTTAGTTAATGGAGTCGGGTTAATTGGGTCGTAGGACGGGCTATGGGTAGGATTTGATTTAGGCTAGAATTGAATTTAAATTGTAGCCACAATTGACCAAAATGGCTAAATCGACATAAAGTGGCTAGATTCGAAATAAATTGAATGAAATTGAATGGAAAATTGGCTATAATTTAAATGAATTGATTGAGATTGAATTTAGCTGCTATTAAATTAATAAAATACAAATTTTAAAATTAATTTGATAAATAGGTAATAAAATAGTCTAAACTTATAGAAAAATCATATAAATATTATTATTAATAAATAAAATTCAAATTTAAGAATAAAGCAAATAAAATAACAAATTCAAAACAAAAAAAAAAGACCTTTGAGAAGATTAACTAATTGAAATATTAAAATATTTAATAATTTTAAATTATATGTTTATAATTTTAGTTTTTTAAAATATTTCAAATTTATATTTATTTATAAGTTTGTAAATTTAATAAAATTATGAAATAGTTTATTAAATACATATATATATTTCAGATAAAGGCGCATATTAAAACGAAAATACATTATACGGCGTAATTATTTAGTATCAAAATTTAAAATTAATATGAGTCATATATATACGTAATTTGAAATAATTTTCACAATATTATGATAATAAATTATTTAAAAAATAAAAAAAAAGAGTCGAATTTTTGCGTAAAATAAATAAATAAATACATACATATATAGCTTGGGCAATTAAGGGGCGGGAGGTCAAAATTGAGTGTCAACGGCCCCATTTGAGGCTCTTTATGGGGCGGAGAAGTTTAGATCTCCTATTAGTTGGTTTGAGTGGCGAAGCTACATTGATAGGGCGATTGTTCATTAGGCCATGGAGAAAGTTGATTTATTAGAAAAAGGCTAAAAAGCATTTCCCGAGTCATCGAAATCTATGCGGATGTTAGAGAAGAGAACTTGAGTTTGAAGTTGAAATTGGGTGTTCTAAGGGCATCTCCCATGAAGGGAGTGATGGTCGGCAAGAAAAGGAAACTAGTTGTAACACCCCCAGATAGATTTAGAAATAAAATCATGCATTTGAGAGTAGGACTAAAGTACCTAATAGGCTAAGAAGAAAGTGTTATGAGTTATTTGAATCACTCTATGATCATATTTAATATTGGATGTCGATCAAAGTTTGTAGGAGCAAAATTGGGAAAAAGTTATCGCAAAATTTCCTTCTTGAGATTCTTTGAAATTTAGGTAAAATGTCTTGAAGCTTTTCTCCCAATATATAGGTAGTTAGGGGGTGTACGACCTATAAAATTAAAGATCTATGAATCTAGTTTCCAGCTCATCCAAACCATTCTCAATACGACCGGAGTAGAGATATTAGCGTTTCGCGAGACTTGGCATAGCAGGCACCTCACAGGGTCTAAGGCGGTGGAGGACCTAAAAGCCCCTTGGTCAGTTGGTTGCCTTATTTTCTTATTTTCCAGAAGTTCTCACGTCCAAAACCTCTCTCAAGGTTCTGTCCATGGTTTCCTTTGGCTTTGGGGGCTAGAATCCATGGCTGACATTTTGATGTCGGGAAGTTGGGAATCGCGTGTAGCTTGCATTTTGGTGTCTTTTTCAGTGTTGGTGGGCATTTCGTGGAGAATCTGATGGTAAGATTTCTTACTTTGGTTTTCCTTGGTTTTTGAGTTTGGTTATAGGTGTGTTAACCACATTAGGTTGTTGTCTCGAGTTACCTCTATAGTCGAATTCCTGTGAATCTTGTCGGGTGAGCTTCATTTATCTTGTTTTGTTATTAAGTTGTGTTGGCTGCGTCTTGGCAGAATTTTTGGAATACCTTTAAGCATTAGGTTCATGATGTTGAAGGCTCAAGTTGTGAGCTTGAAGCTAAGGTATGTTAGGCTTGTACCTCCCTTTGCTCGACATAATTCATAAATGTTGTCATCGGTATTGTGTGTGTGTTTGCTTTGTTTGTGATTCTTTGTGTTATATTGTTAATTGGCTCGTGTTCTACTGTTTATATGGTTATAAAGGTGTGTATAAGGTGATGGTTTGGTTGGTGGCTCGGCTTAAGTGCAGAGAATCGTAGTCATGGCAAATTATTAGGCTCGCGTTGAGAGGCCGTGTGTGAGGCGTGTGGTTCTTGTAGCAAGTTGTGGGATATTTGAGTGAATAAGATTAGGTGATTATATTTTCAAGTTGTGAGGGATTAGAGTGGTTAAGGTCTATGGCTGCGATGATCTTTTGTTATATTTGAATCAGCGATCATATCGATCGTATCGATGGCACGTAGCTGACCGTGGTAGCACTTAGGATGATTTGGCCGTGTCCCTTGATATTCTTGGTAAGTAGAGTGGCGTGTGGTGTTGTGAAGCTTGAGGATGGTGGTTAGAAATTTGGTACTCCTTATCTTGGTTAGTGGCTTGTCAGTAGACAACTAGACGTGAAAGAATAGTATTGTGTTGTAGTAGCTTGGTTAAGGGTTTGAGAGTAGATTGTGAAACATTTGAGCATGTATTATTATTGTTGTTTCTTGTGTGTGTGTTGTGTTAAGTCCTTGTGGCTTGGGGATACCCGATGCACGAGAGTTGTTTCGGCTAGGGATCGAACTGAGGTGCCCCTTGTGGCTTGTGGATGCAGCGCACGAGAGTGTTCCCGGCCCAGGGGTTGAGCCCCGAGTGAAATGTCCTATGGGGTTTAGAATGATGTCCTTCGTAGTATCGAGTTGAGACATAATTTGATAGTGGTTTGACATGGCCGAGCCTTCCCTAGGATGCGGTGGTTTCTCCCTAGATGGATTGAGCTCCGCTAGCGTACGCGGCCCAGAAAGTGTCAGAAACTTGTGCTTGATTGATGATGTTGATTATTGGTGTTTTGTTGTGAATTTGTTTGGCATTATACTATGCTTGTTGCTTGTGTTATTTGTTATGTATAATGGATACTGAATGTTGGTATTTGGTATTGCGTTGAGGCCGTGCAGAGGTGACCCGGTGATACGCCATCGGCTAGAGTGCCCTATGTTGTTGTTGTTTTACTTTTGGACTTAGAGCTTATGGGGGCGGTAGGTCTTGTTTGTATTTTGTTCTGCTTTCAAACATAGGGTCAGGTAGTTCTATATGTTTACTTATGTTGAAGTCTCCTTTTGTGACATCGGTATATACATGATCTCTAGTCTATGTCTTACGATTTGTTACGCCTTTCATACTTTCCGAGTACACTATTGTAGAAGCGCCCTAGTTAAGTCTTGCATTCATACTGCAGTGATGGTAAGTACATTAGATGTTGCACTCAGCACAGCTTGTACGCAGTCGTACAAGTAATATAATATGGCCCCTTTTAAGTGCCGGATGTTGAACCAGAATGGTCCAATTTAGCAAATTGAAGTTCAAATTGTAGATAACCTTCACAAGTTTTGATTACAAAGTTTTGAGTAGAAATTATAATTAAGTTTTGGGGTGAATGCAAAATAATCACGGAAACAATATAAGAAGCGTAGAGCTAAGGCCGTATAATCATGCAATGCTACACTTTGTAATGGTTCACATATGAAGTATCAATTGTTTGTCTCACATAGTTGGGAAATGTGATGTTCATGTCTCTCGAACCTCTAAAAAGCGACAAACTAGCTTCACAACTACATCGTTGTGAGATGTGACATCCTAGATGCGTGGGCAATTCAACTACATGGATGTGGTTTACGGGGTTTTGTGCTCTTGATTAGCGACTTTTGTACCTCTAATCATTTAACCTAACTTAGCTTCACAGCTACTTTTGCAGTGGTGAAGTAACAATTCTAAGCCGTGTCTTGTATCATCTAGTTTTATCAACTGGCAAGACGAATTAAGTATAATTTCTATCCTAATTCTTGAATCCCTAGCGTAAGATAAGAACTTGCTCCACATTCTCTTGTTCTAGCCTAGGTTTAATCTCTCAAGCTTTTACCTAGCTTAACATGTATGATTTCATGGTAATCAAGCATAAAAAGAACCATAACAAAAATTAAAGACAAACAACAATTAACATCTCAAACAAAAAACGAATTCATTCATTACAATCATATCAAAGTAGCCTCAAGCCCCTAGAAGGGAAGGGGTTTTAGCCCTCATGTTCCTCCTCAATACTTAAAAACATAGATTAAAAACAGTACTTACCAAAGACATTAAAAAGAAAGTAATTAGTGAACCACAGGTAGGTTGCTTCACTTCTCCCTTCCTCTCTGGTTTTAGAAAATATTTCATGACAAATGATTTTAGAAGCTAAGGGTTTAATTTATAGTAGATAGGAAATTTGCAAATTTTGGCCTGTCATGGAATGGCTCTAGTAGCACGAGGAGGTGAATGTGCCATTTGCACTCCGTGCCATGGGTAATACGGAAGCCATTTGGAAATTGCATTTGAATGTTTCTTGCGTAAAACGCCTTCCATGGCCAGAGCGCCTTCTTGCCAGACTTACCACGATGGCGGCGTGGCCACGACTTGCGGCTCGCGGCAAGGCTTTGGCGTAGCGAACATTTGTGGCGCGGCGCCGCAAGGCGGCGGCCCCCATGTCTTGGCGCCTTGTGCTTCAGTAGCGGCACCGCCTGGCGTGGCCTGTTGCACAACGCGGCAGCCTTGCCATAGCATGTTTCTTGCCATCTTTTGCAATTTACTCTCAACTTCATTCATTCACTTCACCCATCATTATTTAGTCCTTCATATGCATTTTTCACCTACAAAACAAGGACTAATCACGTTGGTTAGTGCATACCCAAATTTACACAAAATCGCATAAGAATGTAAGTGTATAATTAGACAAGCTGACTAAATTAAGCTATCCGTAGAACTTGAGCACGAAATTTATGCCCAAGGTCATTAAAATCGAGATTCTTGGATTCTTAGTGGAGTTCAATTTAGTCGGTGTGCTCAGTTCTTTCGAGATTGCCGAGGTTGAGTTGTGGAGTAGTTGGGGCCCTTTCACGGCAGTTGATTTCTATTATATTTTTTTAGAGCTCGTGGAGCATTAGTTGTAGGTGTAGTGTCATTGTTATAGGCCGAGTGGACTATATTTGTATGGTGTTCTTCAATTTCGTGGCCTCGATGACATATTGTATTTATTTTCTTGGTTGGTCGGTGAGCCGGCTTCCGCTATAGTCTAACATCTCATTTGATTATATAGTTATTGTATTTGTTGAACCTCATCAGTTAAAGCGTTGTTTTATATTTTAGGCATGGTATGCTCACTGTATCAAAGTGGCACAGGTTCGATCCTCCTCCCTAGGTTTGAGGTGTGAGACTTAGTATAGAAACGATTCGTCACTAGGAGTCATAGTAGTGTCTAGTAGAGTCTTGTTTATGTGTGCATTGTACAATAGCCTTGCTTATAAATAGGATGCTATAGGACATTTAAGTTGTTACCCTTCTTCACGGATCAAAATCGTGCGAGAAGTCGAGATGTCATAGGAAGTAGGGTCCAAACTCACACGTTTCTTGACTTTGCGAGATGCTTGTAACATGATGAATTATAGCCAACCGGTTGCTAAATATGGCGACATGTAAGATTCTTACTTTGATTATGGTTATAGTTGTGTCGCGCCTTGACATGGTGCAAGAGTCTTTGTTGTTTGGAGTTTTTGTGGTAGGCTTTCCATGTTAGGCTATGTCGTGCGATGTAGATGCAGTGTCCATCCTTGAGTTGGAGTCATGCATGTGATGCGGCATTCGAGACGAATGTTTCTAAGAAGTAACACCCATGATAGTTTGAGTGATAAAATTGTGCTTTAGAAGTAGGACTAAGAGTACCTAATAGGCTAAGAAGAAATTGTTATGAGTTATTTAAATCACTCTATGATCATATTTAATATTGGACGTCGATCAAGATTTGATGAACAAAATTCGGAAAAAAGTTAATCGCAAAATTTCCTTCTTGAGATTCTTTGAATTTAGGTCCAAATGTCCAGCTTTCTCCCAATCTATAAGGAGTTGGGATTATGACCTATCAAATTAAAGATCCATGAATCTAGTTTCCACCTCTGTAACGGTTGCCAATACGACCCCGGAGTAGAAAGATATTCACATTTTCACGAGACCGCGCAGCAAGAGCCTCACAAGGGTCTAAGGCGAGTGAGTACTATAAAAGCCCCTTGGTAGTTTGGTTGCTTATTTCCTAGAAACTTCTTGCGGCACACTTGAGAGACGCGGTACAACGGAGAGAGTTGTATTGCTGCGTTCGGGAGGATGAATCGCTCCCAAAAATCTATTGATTCTATCCCAGTGTGGTTGGACCGTAGGTGTGATGATTTACTCAAAGCCTCTCAAGAGTTACTTGTCCATGTTTTCCACTTTGGTTTGGATTTTGATGTCGGGGAAATTCAGAGATCGTGTGTAGCTTGCATTTTGGTGTCTTTTCGGGCTGTTGGTGGCTGTTTCATGGTGAATCATTGTTAAGACTTATTCCTTTGGTTTCCTTTTTTTTTGAGTTCGATTACGAATTGTGTTAACCCCGTTAAGTTGTTGTCTCGGAGTTTCTCTTGTATTCCTATGAATCTTGTCAAATGACTTCATTTGTCTTGTTTTGTTATTAGTTGTGTTGGCTGCGTCTTGGCAGACTTTTGGACTGCCTTTAGGAAGTAGGTTCATGGTGTTTAAGGCTCAAGTTTGCATAGGCTTGAAGCTAAGGTATGTTAGGCTTGTCTCTGTTTATCGGCATGAATTCCTTAGCCCATTGTCCCTTCCCGGCATTAACGTGTGTGTTGGCTTTTTGTGATTCTTTGTGTTATATTGATAATTGGAATCGTGTTCTACTGTTTATATGGTTATAAATGTGTGTATAAAGTCTTGGTTTGGTTGGTGTCTCGGGCTTGAGTGCGGAGAATCATAGTCATTGTACCAGAATTGTTAGAAGCACTGCGTCGAGACGCGTGTGGGCGTCACGGTTTCTTGTAGCAAGTTGTGGGATGGTTAAGTGAATAAGATTGAAGTTCTTATTATATTGTAGGGTGTAAAGAGAGTTATAATTGGTTAGGTTGATGGCTGCGGCGATCTTTTATTTATATTTGAATCGCGTCGTGTTCGGCCATATCGATGGCAGCGTGGCCCATGTTAGCACTTAGATTGGCCATGTTCCTTGATATTTAGTATTGACATAAGTAGAGTGGCATGTGAGCTGTTTGTAAATCTTGAGGATGTTGTTAGAATGGTAGTCCTTATCTTGGTTAGTGGATCGTGAGTGGATGAAGACCAAACAGTGAAAGAATCATTATTGTGTTGTAATAGTCGGGTTATAGGGTTTGAGAGCCGATTATGGGTTTTTTTTGGCATGTATTATTATTATTGCTTGTATTTATGTTGTGTTGAGTCCTTTTGGCTTGGGGATAGATGCACGAGTTGTTCCGGCCCCAAGGATCGAGCACGAGTGCATTGTAGCTTTGTGGATACCGTATGAAATTGTTTTCGATTGAGGTTGATCCCAAGAGTAGAAATGTCCTATAGGTTGTGAATGATGTCCTCCATAGTGTCGAGTTGATACATGATTTGAGAGTGGTCGACATGTACGAGCCTTCACAGGATCGCGGTGGTTCTCGAGATAGGTGAACTCCGCTAACGTAGCAGAGAGTGTCGAAAGTGCTTGATTAATGATGTTGATTAGCGTGTTTACTTGTGATTTATTTGGCATTACCTACCATGGTTGTTGCTTGTGTTATTGTTATTTGAGAGTAGTGGATGCTAGATGTTGTTTGTTTAGTTGAGGCCAGTGAAAGTCGGCGATGGCGGTGATCTCGCTCGGCTAGAGTCTTAGCCCGTGTTATTTATTATTTACTTTTGGACTTACTTGGGCTTATAGGGAGCCGGGTATGTTTTATTTTTATGTTTGTACTTGCCAAGCTTATGGGGGGCAGGTATATTCTATGTGTTTACTTGAGTCTCCTTAGAAGTATACGTATGTCTGTTTTGTTTCTTCCTTTCATGCTCGGTACACTATTGTGCTGACGCCCTTAGCTCGGGCGGCTATTGTACTACCCCAGTAGTCGTGTAAGGAGTAGACAGGAAGTGAAAAGTTGAAAATTGCATAAAATGAGGGAAAATATCTCGGGGCGGGTCAAGGTACGACTCATGGTGTCCTACCATGGGTCGTTGTAACAAGTCTTGGTTAGGTTTCCAAGATAGGTGATAGTGTAACCACGGGTGACATGATGACTCGTTGTAGGAAACAACGAGTCGTTGTGCGTCATAGGAAGGTTGATTATCGGTGACTTATGTATGCAGGCATCTGACGACCCGTTAGGAGAAACCACAAGTTGTTGGTTGTGGTCATTGTTGGAGAGTTAAGTTTTCGATGGGTTTGGGAAGAAACAACGGCTTCGTTGTTATAGTGACGAGAGTCGTGGTGTGACGCGTTAGAAGATGAGATGCCAAGGGTTGAGGCAAACCACGAATGATGCCAGCAGTTGTGCGTTAAAAGGACGGGTCGTCCTAACTATGCGTTGGTTGGGTCGAATGAAGACTTTGTTGATGCACTTGGCGAGTAGCGGGGCGGAGTGCGTTATTTGATTACAACGGCCCGTTAGGTATCCATGGGTTCCATCGACCAGATTTTGAGTTGGTTCATTGAGATATTTTGACTTTTTCACGATAGGCCCTAAACTGCATTCGTTTGGCAGGAAAATTTGGGGTTTAATAAATAATCTTCCTAAACTCTCATTCATCATGCAAGGATTTTGATAGGTGTTAAGGGGATTCCTAGCTTTTTCACTTCCATTCTTTTTTAATTCACTCTTGGGCTTCTAAGGAGAGTTCTAATTCGATAATCCCGGCTATCACAGGGTCATCAATTGTTGGATCCTTCCACAACCATGCTCATACTCTATGATTTTACTTATAAATTATCAAAAACTCATGGGGTTTTGTATTTGATTTGTATAAAATTTAATGATTTAATTATGGGTCTTGTGATTTTGATCTTACCACCCAATCTGACTTTGATCATCCTTTGAGATTTGACTATAATAATTGTTGATTTTGAATTTCTAGAAATTAAGCTTGTTGATTATGCATGCCCCATGATGAATTGATTTATGATCCATTGATCTATTGATGTTTTTATAAGCTATGACATGAATTATAAATTTTGTTATAATTTATTATGTTATCTATTATGATCTTATGAAATTCAAGCTTATGCACTTGATCTAAGTATGCATGAATTTTATCAATCATGAATATGTTTGGCCCGGCCCACGGACCTCAAGTCATGGCTAGATTCTTATATGTTCAAGCATGTTTACGATTATCATGATCTAAACTAGCCCATAATCTCATGTATGTATTATTATGAGCACTATATATGTTTTGGGAGTAGTATCAAACACCCGGTAGGTTCGGAACCGAGGTTAAGCCACGAATCTCATAACTACATGCCATCGTAGGTATGTTGGGACCCTTTTCATGTGTTTTCCCTAGCCCAAATGGCCCTTTCTCATGTGTGATCACGCCCTTCTTAGTTCCTACCCTTGGCAAAGTATGAACACCCTCCCGACTAGGAGCTACAAGTCGGGCTTCGCCAGTATTACTCCTTATGGGGTATGTCGGTTAGAAGAACCTCCCACTTGTTCCTCATGATTTATGCGAGTTATGATTATGTATGTTGGCTCAAATTATGTTAAAGTAAAGCTCTTCTATTATGATTATGACTATGTTTATGTTACGAATGTTTAAAAAGAAACCTTGAGCCATGTGATATGTCATGATGATTTACAATACGAGCATCTTTGACCTACTCTTATGATAATTTATGGAATTTCATACATGTTTTAAATGTCCCTTTTTACTACCTTGCATACTCGGTATATTCCACGTATTGACCACATACTACATCTTTGTATTGTCTCATGATACAAGTCCTAGTTCTCGGGCTCATCCTTACTCGTAGATAGATTGAGATTTGATCTCGGCGCCCTTGGTGAGTCCTCATGTTCCAAGGGATACATGATCACACTCTATGGTATTCCTTCAGTTTTAAGATGTTGGATTAGTTGGGGATTTGTCCACGTCAATCCTCCTTTCATGTTTAGAGAGCTTATCTAACTACAGAGATTTGTATTCGGCCCGTATTGCTTATAAGTCTTGTGCGATTTTCCTTATGCTATGTTATGATTATGTTCTTTATGTTATGTACTCCTCATGTGATTGAATTAGATGTATGCTCATGCCTGTAGGTCGACTTGGGTTCTCTCGGGGCTCCTTGTCCCGTGTCTATGATAAATTGTACGTTTGGGTCATGACAAACTTGGTATCGAGCCATAGTTTTATGTATCATAGGGAGTCTAAGGCCGCGTTAGGTAGAGTGTTTTTCATGGGTGAAGTGCGCCACACCTATGACGAAGAGTTACTAGAAGTTTGAAATGTTCCCTTCTTTCATAATCTATATCCGTGTGATGAGCGTCCTTTACTCTCCTAATTCATGCTATTCGTGTTTGCGAGAATCATGCCTCCCGTCGAGTAAATGCCCAGGAGAAATAGAAATGGTAATGATAAATGCAGGTGCCCATAATGGTGACATCGGCTAGCCCCACCCGTTCACGAGGCATGTACCGAGTGGCGCCCACGGCGAGTTTGGGCGCGATTCAAATAGCGACACGAGCCATGACAACTCGAGTTGAATCGAGGCCATGGCACATTATCCTAAAAAATGGGAATGCGGTAGTTGCTAGGGTGAGGATTTCTTGAGGAGATTTTGAAAGATCACTCAGATTATGAGGGGGTGAAAAAATAGGGAATGCGTTGATTTTACCTCCCTATCGGCTCAAAGGGGTAGCACATATATGGTTTAAACAATGGAGAGAAGCCATGGCGGCGGGTGCGGAGCTGATAGGTTGAGGCGAGTTTCACACCACGTTCATAGATCGATTCTTCCCTCGGGATGAGGGAGCTTAAGGCGGCCGAGTTCGTTAAGCAAACTTGAGGGTAATATGTCGGTCGGGAATTAGCCATTTGGGTTCCTCGGCTATCTAAATAGCCGGAGTTAGTAGCGAATCGGTGGGCTTGAGTGAGAATTTTTGTGCATGGAGTAGCGATTACTTGGACAAGGATTGTCGGATCGCAATGCTTCATCAGGACATTGACTTTCCGTATTAGTCATTGCATACCGCAGCATATGGAGTCGATCTATAAGAGCCGGCTAAGAGGCGGGAGCCGATAGTTATGGGTACGTTAGGCTAGGTGGGAGGTGGACCACGTTAGCGGTCTCGGCCTGCCAGGTCTATTGCTCTAGCTCCATCATCGGCCCGACATGTCATCCAGGGGTGGGAGACCGAGAGGAGAAGGACTACAGGCTCGAGGATCATGCAAGAATGTAGAGTTGAGCGCACTTTCCCGGCTTGTGCGAGATGCGATAACAATCATCCCGGAGGTGCCTTATCGGTACGGATGCTTGTTTACAAATTGTGGCAGAAGGCACGGACACGGGATCGAAGATTGCCTACGGCTAGTTCTCGCTCCGGTAGCACGCCCCTGGTAGGTGCCTCGCTGAATCGCGGCGAGTCGCGCCAAATCGGTTTGCCCTAGTACCCCGCCTTGAGGCTTGGAGCACCGCCGAATATGGTCATAGTTATGTTGCAATTCATCCATATTGATGCTTATTCCTTGTTAGATCCGAGCTTTGTCTTTTATGACCCCTTATATTGCTAGTAGTTTTGGAGTTAGTCGATATTTTTGTGAGAACCATTCTCATTATCTACTCCACTCGGTGAATCGAGTGGTAGCTAGGCGGGTATATAGAGGTATCCCATCACGGTGTTGCATAAGGTTACCTCTGAATTTAGTAAGTGGCCATGACTAGCTTTGATATCATCTTGGGTATGGATTGGTTGTTTGCATGTATGCTTCGATTAATTGCAAGACCCGGTGTGGTGGAATTTTGATTTTTGGGTGATCGGTTTTGGAGTTGAAGGTAATTCCTATTTGGTACCCGGCCATTCGATTTATTTCATATGAAAGGCAGGAAAATTATCTCTAAGGGGTTGCATGTACCACTAGTTTAGGGTTAGTGTGCGTCAGAGGCCCGACTATTCAGTCGAGTTCATTAGTGTGAATATCACGCAGTTTTCCCAGATGATTTGCGGGTGTTCCTAGGAGGGAAATTGGTTTCGGTATTGATCTATTTCCCGATACGCAGCCTACTTTATTCCTCCTTATAAAGATGGCCCCAACCGAGCTAAAAAGAGTTAAAATAACGGTTGAAGGACTTGTTGGATAAGGGTTTCTGGGCCAGGCAAGTCCCCATGGGGTGCACAGGTTCTCTTTGTTTGAAAGAAGGATGAATCACGTCGGATGTGTATTGATTATCGGTAGTTGAATAAGATCACTTGTCAAACGGTACCCCTTTCCCCGGGATTGATGATTTACATGACCGGCTCCGAGTGCCGAGGTATTTCTTGAAGATAGATCTCGAGGTCGGATATCATCGGCTCGAGTTCGGGAGTGTGATATCCCAAGGCAACACTTCGAACCCGGTATGGCCATTATGAGTTTGTAGTTATGTCATTTGGATTAACCAATGCTCCTATGACTTTTATGGACCGGATGAACGAGGTATTTAAATAATATTTGGACATATTCGTGATAAATGTTCGCCGATGATATTCTTATATAATCCCGGAAGCGAGAGAGCATGCCCTTTCATTTGAGGATTGTCTTTGTAGACTCTCAAGAATGCGTCAGTTATGCAAAAGTTTGTAAGTGTGAATTTTGGCTAGACTCGGTGGCATTTAGGACACGTGGTATCAAGTGAGGGCATAAGGTAGATTATCATAAAAATCGAAGCGGTGGCCAGGTCGCCCGGTCGGTGAATCCTTGAGAATTGAGTTTCTTGGGCCTAGTAGGATACTACCAAATATTTGTTGATGGCTTTTCATCGAGTGCGGCCCATTGACGGAGTTAACTTAGAAAAAGATAAAGCTTCAATGATCGGAGCCTTGTGAGAAAATCTTCCGGGGAATTAAAAAGACAAACTCACTTAAGCTTACCAGGTGTTGACTTTACACGAGGTATTGGTGGCTTTGTTGTTTATTGTGATGCTTCGAGTCGGGTGGGATGTGTTGATGCGGCGTGGGAAAGTATTAGCATATGCCTCTCGGCAGTTAAAGGTTCACGAAAAGAATTATTCGACCCATGATCTTGAGGTGCTTGCGCGGTGGTGTTTGCATTGAAGATATGGCGACACTACTTGTATCGGGTCCATGTGGATGTATTCATGGATCACAAGATCTTGTAATATGTGTTCATGCGAAATATCTCAATCTTTGGCAAAGGAGGTGGTTGGAGTTACTAAAGGACGCTACGATATGGCGTTCTTTACCACACAGGCAAGGCTAATGTGGTGCGGATACACTTAGTAGGCTCTCTATGGAGAATTATTTGTCAGTAATGGAGGAGGAAACAAGGAGTTGGTGAAGGATGTCCATCGACTTGCAAGATTGGGAAGTGATGGATCGGCTCATTGATGGCGGAGTTGTTGTGTAGAATGGAGTCGAGAATCATCCTTGGTGATTGATGTCAAATCCTAAGCAAGATGAAGGATCCGATTGTGAGGAAGTTGAAGGAAGTAGTGCGAGTCAGAAAAGCTGGAGGTTTTTCTCCCAAGTGGGGATAGTGTGCTACGATAGCGGGAGTCGTCTATGTGTTCCGGAAATTGATAGTTTGAGAGTTCGAATATTGCATGAGGCACGGGTACCGGGTACTCTATCCATCGGGATCCACAAAGATGTATCGAGACTTGCAAGAAATCTATTGGTGGGATGGTATGAAAAAGGATATTGCGAAGTTCGTAGACAAATGTCCAGCGTCGGCAGTGAAAATTGAGCATTTTAGAGCAGAGCAGCTTTTGAAGATATGTCATTTTATGATGAGAATTAACATGGGCTTTATTACAGGCCTGCGTACTCTTGTGGCTTTTATATTTTATTTTAAGATGCATTATTGACAGGCCCATGGCCTTTTCCACCAGTAAGATGCAGATTAATAATAGTTATATAAATATCTTCGAGGAAATTAAACACGACTATGCGGTGCCTTTCTATTAACTGTTGAAGGCATAGTTTTCCCTCGGAAGTGCTAGCGGTCTTTTCCGAAGGACTTGGGACTCAGATTAAACTAAGCACAACCTTTCATCCGCAAATGGATGGCCAAGCCAAATGAGCAATCCATACTGCGAGGACATATTGAGGCCATGTGTTATGGATTTTAAGGTAGTTGGGATGATCATTTGCCCTTAGTGAGTTTGTTTATAATACTTGACTATCACTCTACTATCCAGATGGTGCCATTTGAGGCTCTTTACGGGGCGAAGGTGTAGATCGCCCATCGGATGGTTTTGAAGTTGGTGAGGCAGCTATGATAGGATTGAATTGATTCCTTGAGGCCATGGTAAAGGTCTAGTTTATAGGGGACCAATTAAAAACTTCACCAGTAGTCAAAAAATCGTATCTTGATGTGAGGAGAAAAAGGGATGCAGGTTTGATGTGGGCGGTGGGTGTTTCCAAGGGTATCTCCCATGAAGGGATTCATGCGGTTTGGAAAGAAAAACTCGGTCCCCGATATGTTGGTCGCTAGGGTTATGAGAAGAGTTGGTAGTGTATGAGTAGGACTTGCCATCGAGTTATCTTACGTGCATCACATTATTTCATGTTTGCTCTTGAAAAAGTGCTTGGGTGATCGACTTTAGTAGTCATTGGACAACATTGGTGTAAAAAAGGATAGCCTCGGTTATGAAGAAGTTCCGTGGAAATCTTGGATCGTTAGGTTCGGAGTTGAGGAAAGAAGTAACCGGTGAAAGGTGTTAGGGAGAAACTAGCATGTTGAGGGAGCTACGTGGGAAGCGGCGACTATGATGGCTAAATACCTCATGTTCTCTCTTTTGGCTCGATTTCGGTTTGAGGTAGTAGTTTTTTCCCTAATTCTCTGTCCCGGTTCCATGTTCGAGTTCATATTGCCTGAAGTTTGATTTATGTTACAAGTAGATGTACGTGATGTCCGAATTTAGTTAAGCTATGTAGTCCTTTTCGGAGGAGTCATCCACCGGTTTTGATTTAAATAGTCAGTAATTGCATATGATTGAGTTTTCTGTGTGTTTCTAACATCGAGGACGAATGTTCCCAAGGGAGATATTGTAATACCCTAGAAGTGCGTAGGAGTAGACCTGAAAGTGGCCGGTGAAAGCGCTATGAAAATGGGGAAAAATATCTCAGGACGGAGTCAAGAGTACGACTTGTGTAATTGTCATACCACGGTTCATTGTAACAAGTCGTGGTTAGGTTCAAGGCCCAGGTGGCAGTGTAAACGGCCCAGTGACATAACGACTCATTGTGGAAACAATGAGTCATTGATAACGTCGTGGGAAGGAGGCTGAGTTCATCGGGTGACCTCTTGAGCGTCCCAATGATCCGTCGGGGAGAAACCAACAGGTCGTTGGTTATGGTCGTTGTTGGAGGTTAAGTTTTCAGTGGGTTTGTGAGAGAGAAACAACGACTCGTTGTTTTTGTAGTGATGAGTGGTAGTGTGACCCATTAGGAGATGAGATGCCAAGGTTTTGGCAAACCACAAATGATGTAATGAGTCGTAGGTTGAAAGGACGGAGTGCGTCTGACCATGTTGATTAGGTCCGATTAGGCTCAACGGTGCGATTGACGAGTGACGGACGGGTAATCGTTGAGTTACAATGACCCGTTAGATCCATCCATTAAGGTTTCCATCCGGCTAGATTTGAGGCGGGTTCATTAAGGTTATTTTTGAATTTTCACACTATAAGGCCTAAACTCGATACGTTTTGTCTTGGGAAAGCTAGGTTTTTAAAAAAAAATAATCCTTCCTAAACTCTCATTCATGCATGCAAGGATTTTAATAGGTGTTCCAAGGGGATTTTAAGCTTTCACTTCCATTCTTCCAAATTCACTCTTGGGGCCTACAGGAAGGTTAGAATTTGTGTCCGGTATGTAAGGTCATCAATGGTGGATCCTTCCACACCATGCTCCTACTCTATAAGTTTTACTTATAAATTATCAAAAACTCATGGGATTTTGTATTTGATTTGTATAAAAATTAATGATTTAATTATGGGTCTTGTGATTTTGAAATCTTATCATAATCTACTGATTTTGATCATCCGTTGAGATTTAAATTGACTATAATATTGTTGATCTTGAATTTCTAAAACAATTAAGCTTTATTATGCATGCCCCATGATGAATTGATTTATGATCCATTGATCCATTCATGTTCTTGATAAGCCCAACATGAATTATGGATTTATTTATGAATTTATTATGCTATCTATTATGATCTTATGAAATTCAAGTTATATGCATGATCTACAAGTATGTATGAATTTTATCAAACATGAATTATGTTTTGGTAGGCCCACGGGCCTCAAGTCATGGCTAATTCTTATATGTTCAAGCATGTTTACGATTATCATGATCTAAACTAGCCCATAATCTCATGTATGTATTATTATGAGCACTATATATATTTTTGGAGTAGTATCGAACACCAAGTAAGTTCGGGACTCGGAGTTAAACCCAGGATCTCATGAACTACGTGCCCTGCGTAGGTATGTTGGGACCCCTTTCATATTTGTCCCTGCCCAAATGGCCCTTTCTTATGTGTGATCATGCCCTTCATGGTTCCTACCCTTGAAAATGCGAGACACCCTCGACTAAGGGCTACAAGTCGGGCTTCATGTGTGCTCATATGGGTTAATGTCGGTTGAAAATTTCCCACTTTATTTCCTCATAGTTTATGCGGGTTATGAATGTGTATGTTGGCTCAAGTTATGTTAAGTAAAAGATCTTCTATTATGATTATGACTATGTTTATGTTACGAATGTTTAAACGAGCCATGTGATATGTCATGACGATTTACAATACGAGCATGTTGTCCTACTCTTATGATAATTTATGAATTTCATACATGTTTTAAATTTCCATTTTACTACCTTGCATACTCGGTATATTCACGTACCTGCTTGCATACTTTCTATATTTGTATCGTCTCACAATCTGAGTCCCAATTCTCGAGCTCATCCTCACCCATAGATAGATTAGGACTTGATCTCGGGGCACTTGGTCTCGAGCTCATCCTCACCCATAGATAGATTCGAACTTGATCTCGGGAGCCTTTGGTGAGTTCTCGTGTTCCAAGGGATACATGTTCATACTCTATGTTATTCCTTTCGGTTTACGGATGTTGGATTAGTTGGGAGTTGTCTCATCAAGCCTCCTTTCATGTTTAGAGAGCTTATCGGACTACACGTTGTATTCGACCGTATTGCTTATAGGAGTCTTGTACTGAATTTCCCGATGCTATGTTATGATTACCTTCTTTATGTTATGTATTCCTCTCATGTAATTGAATTAGATGTATGCTCTTGCCATGGGTTGACTTAGGGTCTCTCGGGCTCCTTGTCCCCTGTCTATGATCCGAGTGTACGTTTGAGTTGTGACGGCCTGATGTACTACGGTGATGGTGAGGTACATTAGATCGGAGTTCTTGGTGCGAGTGGAGTTCAGTAGAGGTAAATTGTGCTCGGTTCTTTCGAGTTTTCAGAGGTTGAGTTATGGGTAGTTCGGGGCCTGTCGGGTAATTATGATTTCTATTATATTTTAGAGGCTCATAGACGTTTAGTTGTGGGTGTAGTGTCATTGTTATAGGCGGTGGGCTATGTTGTATGAATTGTTCTTCCATTCTATGGCCTCGACGACATATTGTATTTATTTTTTATTGGTTGGTCGGGTGAACCGGCTTCCGCTATAATCTATCATCTCATTTTGATTGTATAGTTATTGTGTTGTTGAACCTCTTCGGTTGGCCATTTTTATATTTTGGGCGTTAGGTATGCTCATATCGAGGGTAGCCATAGGGTGCTAGTCACGCCTCCCCCGGGTTTTGGGGGTGTGACAAACTTAGTCACCCAGATATGTTGTCCCATATAGGATTGTGAGACATGATGGCAAGGTGGCCTATGAGTTAGAGCTACCGGCGGAGTTAGTGTCGGTGCATCAAGTTTTCCATGTCGTTATTGAAGAGTGCATTGGTGACCCAACTTTGGTTGTTAGGTAGAGAGAAAGGGCGTGAAGGATAGCCTTGTCTATGAGAAGGTAATAGTTGAGATCCTTAATCTTCAGGTTCGGAAATTGAGGTACAAAAAAGTAGCTTTAGTGAAAGTCTTGTAGAGGAATCAACTTGTTGAGGAGCTACATGGGAGTCAGTAGATATGATGGATAAATACCCGCATCTTTTCCCTTCTAGCTTAGTTCCCGGCATGAGGTATCGAGTCTCCTCTCTAATACTCTATTCGGTTTCATGCCGCTCATGTCTCTTAGTTCCTTTCATGTTTTAGCATGTATGTATCAGTCTCCTCTCTAATACTCTATTCAGTTTCATGCCCCGCTCATGTCTCTTAGTTCCTTTCATGTTTTAGCATGTATGTATGTTTCATAAATTCAGTTAAGTCATGTATTTTAGTCTGGAGTCAATCACTCCATCAGTTTTCAGCTTTAGTTGTTCAGTTTTGGGATTGCAGTTCTTTCCTCAACCTTCCAGTATACTTATTCTACATATGAGGATAAATGTTCTCAAGAGGGAGATAATATAACACTCCGAAAGTCCCTAAGTTCAGATCTGAGAGTTGAAACGGAGAAAATGGGAAAATATGCACTAGGTCACAAGACAAGTCGTCAAATGACCCGTCATTTACCTAATGAGTCAAAAAATGACCCATCATTTGTAAAGATCAGAATATCCCCTAATGAGTCAGCAAACGACTCTCCATTTGCTTAACGAGTCATCAAATGACTCATGGTTTATGGAAATGTTATTTTTTCAGACAGTTATTATGGATTAAGAAAACGACTCGTCATTTGCCTAACGAGTCGTTAAGTGACCCGTCATTTGAGCAGCTGTGGGAAATTCCAG
Source organism: Datura stramonium (assembly GCA_018107945.1). Taxonomy (NCBI): domain Eukaryota; kingdom Viridiplantae; phylum Streptophyta; class Magnoliopsida; order Solanales; family Solanaceae; genus Datura; species Datura stramonium. The sequence goes on from JACEIK010000803.1 coordinate 203,832, forward strand.
TGTACTTCACGAATTAAGTAAATGACTCGTCATTTTCTTAATGAGTCAGCAAACGACTCGTCATTTTCTTAATGAGTCAGCAAACGACTCATCATTTGCCTAATGAGTCGTCAAATGACTCATTGTTTCTAGAAGTATGAGATTTTCTGTCGAACCATTAAGGGCATTTTCATAATTTATAAGCTCCTAAGTCCTAAACTATGTCATTTTATGCTCTTTTAGGAGGATTTTAAGAGGGCTTAACTTATCCTAATTTATTCAACTCCCATGCATGCAAGATTAGAAGTTTCCCTTTGAAGATAAAGCTTGAAACCCTCCAAATCTCTTGGGCTTTCAAAGACAAGTTGAGAATCAGTTTACCCAGGTATGTAGAGCTATTAATGAGAGTTTCTTTCACTCTCATGCTCGAAATTCTTTTCAATTTCATGAATTTAAGTTCTAGATCAAGTTCATGATCTTATGGGGCTTTATCCTAATTTTTATGAAATTCTCTATGATTTATCTAGGGGTCAATTCCCTTCATATTTCAGAACATGTTTTAAGATCTCCGGGTAGATTTTGTACCTATTTTGATTATTAATTCATGATTCAAATTTTAGAAAATTATGCCGAATTATGCAAGTTTCATGAAAAGTCAATTTTATGATTCTATTATGATTTTGATTCTTCTAAGCCCTAATTTATGATTTATGATTTATGATAAGATTCCCTACAAGTACTCTTCATGAATTTATGAATTTCAAGTATGGTAATATTCTCAAGCATTTATGTTCTTCATGATTTATGAGTTTATGATTTTGGCTAACTCACGGGCCCTATTTCATGGCTAATCATGTATTTCAAGTATGATCAAGTATGTTATGATTTATCTATCCATGAACTTCATGAATGATTTCACGATTATTATATGAGCCCTCATGTGCATGTTTTTGGGAGAAGTGTCTAACACCGAGTAGGTCGGTGTTCAGGTAAATTTCATTGTCTCAGAACTACGCGCCAACATAGGTTTATGTTCATGGACACTAGGTGGGTCCCTATTAGTGATATCATGCCATTTACATCCCTTGCCTAGCAAGCCTGGGACGGCTCTTCCCACTTGAGCGAAATAGTTGGGGCATCATGTATTCTCTATCATGATAGTGTCGGTTAAGAAGGGTCCTCCCATTGTCCTCATGATTTATGCATTGTCATGTTTATGATATTTTGGCTCAAGTTATGTTTTACAAGCGTTCTCTTATGATTATGATTATGACTAGATTATGAATAATTCTTAAAACCTTGAGCCCTCATGTTTATGTTATTATTATAATTTCATGTTTTGAACTGTCCTACTCTTATGAACTCTTATATATTTCTATTAGTCCATTTTTGCTTAGCTTGCATACTCGGTACATTCAAAGTTCTGACCGCATACTCTATGCTGTATCATTTCATGATACAGTTCGAGCGATCAAATTCAGCCACATCATTAGTCCTGCTTCCATATTAGTTCAGTTTATCTAGTGTTGGTGAGTCCTCATCTTTTGAGGACATTTGATTTAGTTGGTTGTTTTTGTTATTTCAGTTACAGACTTTTGTCGAGCTAGTTGGGGATGCTACCCCATCAGCTTATCAGTTATGTTAGAGGCTTTTCAAACAATATGTAGAAACTCAGCTGGTCAGTGTTGACTCAATTTACACTTATTATGTGTGTAAAATTTTTCTTATTAATGTTCAGTGTATCAGTTTCCGTTAATTGATACTCTTTAGCCGCTATGTTCATGCCATGGGTCGACTTGTAGCCTTTTGTTCTAGGTTTCGTGTCACAGTTCGAGGTCTCGGTTTGGGTCATGACAGTGGGTAACCACACCTACAGGAGGCCAAGTACAACAGGTACATCACATGCAAACCCCACCACTATCATGTGAGGCTTGTGGAGAAAGCCATACCTATTCAGGTTGTCCTTTTAATCCTGAATTCGTATACTTTATGGGACAACAAGGATGTGGTGTGGGTTTTTCAGGTAATGGCTATAATCAGGGGCATGGGAACAGAGCAAATCCCTCATAGAGAGGAAATCAAAATTCCCAAAGGCCTCAGAACACGTATCAAAGGCCACAGGGCCAACATAAGAGCAGTTCTCTTGCGGAGACAATGGATCAATAGATGGAGTAGCAGACTCAGGTGGTTAATGAGATGCATAAGTCCATCAATGATCTTGAGTGATATATGTTGCAATAGGACCTACAGTAGAACAATAGACCACAGGGGGAACTCCCGGGTAACACGGAGAAGAACCCTAAGGAAAATGTGAGCACTATTTTCTTCTGCAGTGGTAAGGAGATGGGTGAGGCTATCCCCAGAAAAGAAAAAGTTGATGAGGAACAAGCTATGAGTTCCAAGACTAAGGTGGGTGAGTCTAGCGACCCACAACCGAAGGTTGTAGTAGCTAGGCCACCTCCTGCATTTCCTCAAAGGTTGAAGAAGAAGACAGAGGACACAACTTGTAGTAAATTTCTTGAGTTGTTAAAGTAGGTTCCTGTGAATATTCTGTTGGTGGAGTGTTTGCAGGAATTTTTGAAGTACACCAGGTATCTCAGGGATATCTTGGCCAATAAAAGGAGGCATATAGAGTTTGAAACTGTGCCTCTTATGGAAGAGTGCAATTCCCGGAACAAGAACAAAATTCCTAAGAAGTTAAAGGACCCCGAGAGCTTCACTATTCCTGTTGCTATTGAGAGCGAGGAAATAGGTTCATCCTTATGCGGTTTGGGTGCGAGCATCAATTTATTGCCTGTATCTCTATTTAGAACTCTTGGACTAGGTGAACAACATCCTACCACAGTGACATTGCATCTTGCGGACCTATCTATGGCCTATCCTGAAGGAATAATTGAAAATGTCATGATAAAGGTGGGACCTTTCATCCTACTGGTGGACTTTATAATCTTAAACTATGAGGAATATTCAGTAGTTCCCCTCATTTTTGGGAGAGGATTTGTAGCCACCGCTGACTCTATCATACAGGTTAAGTCAAGTAAGATTTCCATGAGAGTAGCTAGCCAGGAGGCTATGTTTGAAGTGTTTAGAGCAACACAAATGCCACCTCATTATGAGGACTTCACAGTGAAACTAGCTGGAGAACCTGGAGGTTGTAATCAGGTTGTTGAGTAGCATGTGCTGCATGAGAGATTAGCAGATCCTTGGTATGGTCACAAGTCCACTCACATGAAGGAGTGACGGGGACCATAGTCGTGCCGCAACGTTAAATCAGGCGCTGCATGGGAAGTAACCCATGAATGTCGTGCCACGAATATAAATAAGGCTCTTGGTTGGAGGCAACCCATCCTTCTAACATTATGTATATTTTTCTTTGTTTTGTAGAGACGAACAGAGCTAAGAGGCAAAACAAGCTAGGACATTGAGCTAAAAAGTGTATGTCTAGGGTGAGATACCTGGCGTGGGGCGCCAAGTGTTAAATTCTAGAAGAAAAATTTTTGTCAAGTGGTGCTATGGGTAGCCCACCGCACCAGCCTCCTGTCTACAAATTTTTTTTTTCTAAGTCTGCGGTGAGACAGAGGGGGCGGCGTGCCAAGGTGTTTCTGGCTGAAATTTTTTTGTCAATTTGGGTCAATGTTGAATCAAAAGACCTTAAAATTACATAAAATCCCATGCCCACTCCTTTATTTAAAATCCCATTCATCCGTTGTCATTAAAATTTTGAAAAACAAAAAGCAAAAATTCTCTCTCTTCTCCCCCTTAAATCCATAACTCTCTCCCCCTTCTCCCCTCTATTGTTGTCTTCTTCAAGTTGTGGATAAGATCTCATCTTCAACTCAAATAATTATATTTCCTCTCTCTTGGTTAGATAATGGTTAATTCATGCTCCCGCACCTTCTTCCCAAAGATGCAGGACCCAAAAATCACCATTATTGGTGAAAAGCTTGAATTCCATGTTTTGGGTCTTATGAGCTTAAATTCTTAAATTCTTCCATTATAATATGTTATCCTTGTTGGGTTGATTATTTTTGGTTGAATGTAGTACTTTGAAATTGTGGGGATGAAAGGGGAAGATGAATTGAATTCTTGAATATTGGTGGGTAGATGTATTAATTGTAGAGAGAGAAAGTACATGGATATTGAATTCTTGAATATGAATAATGCTTGAGTTGTTGAAGTTCTTGATTAATTCATGATGAATGGTGGTAGTAAATTACTTATTTCTTATTGATTGAATTGAATAGTGCTACTTCATTACATGAATTACTTGAGTTATGAATTAGAAGAGGGAAAAATGAGAGGGATGGCCTAGTTGATGCAATCTTGAAAAAGTTGAAATTAGAGGAGAGTAGAAAAGAAGAAAAATCCATGAACTTTATTGTAGTTGGAGTTAGTGAATTAATGTGAATAATTGAGATTGGATGATGATGGGGAAAGTCTTGAGTACCCTATTTGACAAATTCTAACAAGTATGCTAGCAAATTAAGTGGGGTGGATTTTGCTCCTTCAACACTTAATTAGTTAGCCATTTTGTTCAGGAAATAATTTTGTGAAGTTCTTGATTTTTTCTTGATTAGGTACCATGGCATCAAAAGGAAAGAAGTTGGTTGTTATGGATCAAAGTCTCAAGAGGACTAGAAAAGGCAAAAAAGGGGCTAGTTCTTTAGCTTCCAAAGCCGGCCCTGCAAGGAGATTTGGAGAAAAGCGATAGAGCCTCATGGTATTACTTGGTTCAACTCTCAAAAATAAGCCAAGTATGCCCCTGAGAACTGGATAGATGGAGGCATGATAATGTCCAAAATACACTTCTCTTTTACGAAAGAGCGTAAACGGTCATTGTATCAAAACAAATATACTGACGGATGTTGGAGTCGAATCCCACAGAGAATTGAGTCGATAATTCAAGAGTTATAAACTGATTCAAACTAGAATGCATAATTGTTCAATATTAGAAAAGTAAAATTGGGGGAAATTAAAGGGAAATAACTATCTAATTCTATACTAAGACTAATTGGGGGGAATTCCAATTGAAGCAATCACAAGTGAGAGGCTAGGGACATTCTATAGATGGGATCACAATTAAATCGGAAATTTCTTCGATGCCTTAGACTCAAAATTATCATAGATAGTAGTGGATAATTCACAATTTCTTGTTTTTCAACCATGAGAATGTTTATGCCTTGGGTTCTTTCAAACCCCAAAGCCTATTCAAGTTAATAACCACACAAGCTTGAGAAAGGACTAGTTATTTCTAGCCTTTACCTTTAATGGAGTGAAAATATGAGTTTTATTATCTCTAGATTAATCCCAACACTAACACTCCAATTCCTCACTAATATCTTCTCACCCAATTCTCACCTTTCTCTTTGAAGCAAAATCAAGAAAAGTAAAGCACAATTCATGTTTGCAAACCATAAATTTTTGCAATTATAACTTGGGAGAAGATAATAGATCTACAATTTCAATAAGAATCCAAAATAAATTTATCAAAACCCAATCAAATTAATAAACCCACCATGAATATACCTCTAGCTAGCAAATTAGTAAAGCATATTTAAATTTAGAGAGAAGATACCAAGAGGATTCCCCTCACATTCATCACATTAGCTTCACAAATTTTCTCCACAAGCTCTTACAACAATGGTGGAATTCCCCAAATTTGGGTTAAAAAAAAGAAGAAAATTAATACCTAACTCTACAAATATATGGAGAAAAGATTCTACTAAAAATTCTATGAAGAAGATGAAGTCTAGACGAATGGAATTTTGAATGGTGTACAATGAAAGCTCCCTAAATATCTGTACTTTCTTGTGTATAACTTTTCACAATTGCCCTTGAAGATTCTAGATGCTTTGGAGACCTTTTTGGACCTTTTTACCCTTTATTACATGGCCTCTCCGATGAGGAACGGGCGTTTCACCGGTGGCAATCCGTTGAGCACCAAACTTTAGCCAGTTGAAAACAGTGTCCTGGCATGGGGAACCAGTGGTTCAATGGGCATTTAGCTGATGCCATTTCATGAAGGGACGGTTGTTTAGCCGGTCTGGGCAGTAGCTTCGGTGTTTCGCCCTTCCAGATCCACGCTTAGCCGATTCAAAGCATGTCTTTGCACCTCTTCTTGAACTCAAATATTCTATTATCTTTGGCCCCTTCTTCATATTCTAACTTATCAAATTTCATCTCAAACTCCATGTGTTTTTCTCGATTTCATACTTTCTCTACTCACGTGAAGTAGCTAGAAAGAATTCAAGAGAAAGGGCATAAAATCCACATAAACGACTCGAAAACAAGGCAAAAACTCATGCTTAGGAGCCTAATGAGTTGGTAAATTTTCAACTCATCAAACCCCCAAACTTGAACCATTTTTTGTCCTCAAATAATGCAATTCTTTACAGTTGAGAAAATGAACAACATGATATATATATGAGTTTATGCATCAAGGGCCAAACAAGACATTCTTGCACAAGGGAATTGCTAAAGCTTAGAGCACTATGGTAGTTGTACACAAAATCATCAAGCCTCAAGACAACCCAAACATTATGCACCAACTCAAGAAAAATAAAAGACTCAAACTATGTTGCACAAGCTTTAATAGGTCACCACAATCATTAAACATATCTTTCATACATTCAAACAAGGGGATAGTTCCTCAAAACAAGTTCAAAGAGCATCTCAAGTCATTGACAATTCACGTTCAAAGCTTGCCTTAAAGTTCTCTATCTGCTTGCCTTAATAATATCTCTATTTGAAAATAATTTCAAGCATGTACTCCGAGGAAATGATGCTCCTCACAAGAAGAGAGAATACCACACACATTTTTTTTAGTATTTCACACAACGGGATTATAAGATAAGACAAATGCGCTCACTCTCACAAAGAAATTCAAGTGCATACAAATTGACCCATAGGCTTGCCCTTCATGTATC
>JACEIK010000803.1:222420-287914 GCA_018107945.1 Datura stramonium
CAAATTAGGTATAATTTCTTATCCTAACCGCGAATTATATCGTAAGATACAAACTTGCTCCCTACATTCTTATGTTCTTGCCTAGGTTTTCTTTCTCAAGAATTTACCTAAGATTAACGTGTATGTTTTCATGGTGATCAATCATAAAAACAACCATAATTGAGAATGTAGGTCAAAACAACAATCAATAACTTACAACCAAAACAAATTCGCATAATCACAATCATATCTTGTGGCTTCAACCCTAGAGGAAGGGTTCTATCCACTCAAGTTCGTATAATTACATAAAAACATTGTTAAAGTAACATACTTACAAGAATTGGTAGAAGATAAGATGAAATTTATGAACCCTAGGTGAGTTCTCCCTTCACTCCTTGGCGGTTTTTCAGAAATAAATCGTGACAAAATATTTTTAGGAGCTAAGGGACCTATTTATAGTAAATGAGAGGTGTATAAAATTATGACCAACATGGAATAGCTCCGTGGCATGGAGGTGAACAGGCCAATTTACCTCCGTGACACGGAGGCATTGCGTAGGCACACTGGAAATCCAAAACAGTCCGCAAGAAGCCCCCTATCGTATCGGCAGTGTGTCATGCTGCTTGTGCAGCGCGCTAGGGGTCGTGGAACGTTAATGATCGCGTAGCCTGCCTGCCGAGGCACGTTGCCAATGTGCAGGTGGGCTGTTTCGCGTGTCTCTCTTGCCGACGTTTTCGTTTTACTTCCGATTCCATGCCTCTACTTCACCAACTCATGGATTAGTTTCTCAAATTCATTTTAAACCTACAAAAACAAGAACTAATCATGTTGGTTAGTATATATATTCACATTTACATAGTAGTACATGAGAATGCATATAATTAAGTCTATAAACCAGATAAAACTAAGTTATAAAGCATCACTTGGGCATGCGATTTTGCCCAAGATCAACAACCAGCACAGAATAACCAACCTGGGCCCCCATAAGCCTCGGTAAGTGTAAGAAAGCCATACTCTTCCTATCTGTACCACTATAAGCCCATTGGCAAGCTGTAACTATGGTATACTTGACCTATAAAGCTGTAACTAAGCATTCTAGGCTCTTGTGACTGTGTCTGAGCCGTCTGGACTCCTGTAGCTGTATCCGAGCCATCTGGGCTCCTGTAACTACGTCTGAGCCATCTAGGCTTCTATAACTACAGTTGAGCTGTCTGGGCTCCTGTAACTGTATCTGAGCCATCTAGGCTCCTGTAGCTGTATCAATAAGTTGGACGAAGCTATACGGTTTCTAACAGTAGGTAATTCACCAAGAAAGCTACCACCTGGTCCATTTGGCAACCCTGGTTCCACTGACGGGAAGATAAGGCCATTCTATCATGATTATAGTTCTGTAGGTATCAAGATATGCCAATGGTTTGTAATAAAGCTCCACTATATGTATATAGGCGTATAACAGTATATTGTATCGCCAAACTATGTCCTATGCTGCTTAACTTAACGAAGTATGCTAACAGCTACCCTTAGGTCTCTTCGGCCTCAATATGGCAACAAAACACTTACTGGTTATTAACTAGTAAATAACTGAACAGAGAATCCCTTCATTGCCTCTGGCTATCACGACCCGAGCGTAGACCCGGACCGTAGACACGGGACAAGGGACCTTGAGAGACCCCAAGTCGACCCATGGCATAAGTATTCAATTAACTCATTTAATAACATGAAGAAAGCATAATTATAAACTCAGCGGAAGTCTCATACAACAACATATTAGAATAATATCCAAATCTATACATGCATAAGTCCGAAAGCCTCTAGTCTAGATGAGTTGATGGGACAAGACACCAACTAACTCCACAAAACATGAAACTAAAATACGACATGAAACTGAAAGTCTAGTACTCAAAAGATGAGGACTCACCACTCACGCAGGTTCTAACTCTGATAACCAATTACGAACAGGACTGAACCTAGGAAACAAATCCTACATCATGAAACGATGTAGCATAGAAAGTATGCGGTCAATACGTGGAATGTACCAAGTATGAAAGGTAAGTAAAACCTCTTTAGTAAAGTAAATTATTTAAAATATTTCATATATCATAAGCTTTCAACATGAGATGAAGGGCATAGATGCATTATTTTTTTGTAATCAAAATCTCATCATAACATGATCATGCATAGATTTATAACATCATGACTGGCTCGAATGACTCAAAGCTGAAACATGACATTTATTTTTAAAAAATAAACAATGAGTCAAACCTTTCTTTTAGAACATGCATGCGTAAAGTAATCATCATGAGTAATGAACATGCAAATCTGAATTATATAGGCAGTGGGAGACTCGTCACTTAACCTACATACCACGATAGAGCTTACGTGGTCCCAACTATCACACTCAAGTGGGTAGAGCCGTCCATAACCTTGCCATGCAATGGACGATACTATGATATCAATATCAAGCTGAAGGGCCAATCAGTCCGGGGATAACTCACAAGAGAGGTCCCAATAATATAACAGTATCGACCTATGTTGGCGCGTGATTCTGGGGCATAGAGTGATAGACCCTTAACCCGCTTGGTGCTAGACTCTTCTCCCAAAACATGCAATGCTATACATCGTATATAACAAAGCTCAACATCGTCTACTGACGAAGCTCAACATCATCTAATGACGAAGCTCAATATGAAATCATGCATAACTCAACATTGTATGAAATGAAGCTCAACATTGTCTATTGACAAATCTCAATAATGACATACATCTCAATTATGAATTCATGCATATGAGAAGCTTTATTTCCAAACATACCACAAGCTCAATCATAGGTGGGAGCATCTACTCCAAATCATGTGGTAAGCTACATGTAGAAATATTTTACTCAACATACCACAAGCTAGAATTTATGAAAAATTGGGAAAACTTCACTTCAAACAATGTGGTAAGCTTATGTCGGGAAAATCATCACTTAAAATCAACATGTGGGCATTGCCCAAAGCTTTATCATACTAGGATATACTCATTTCATTTTGAAAATAACATCATAATCATGGGTAGCTTTAGGAACATGCTTTTCATCATCAAATCTCAACATCATCATGCATTCATCATCATTCACTACCTTTATGAACTTCTCATCCATAGGCATTTTAGATTCAAGATTTTTGAAAAACAATTTTTGTATTGAAAATAATTTAGAATCTGCCCAAGCTTTATAATTCATCAATATAAATGCAATCTAATCATACCCATGTATAGAAATTGTAGAATTATGCAATTGGGTAAAACCCCATACTTGATCATAAACAATTTATCACATTTTAATAGGAATTGGGCATGGGTGTGGAAGAAGACACCCACTCATAGCCTTACATACCTAGAAATGGTGGATTCTAACCCCTCTAATTTCCCAAGCTAAGATTCCAATGGAAACCTTGAGATTTTACCTTGAATCTCCTTTTCAAACCTTCAAACTTGAGGTGGTGTGCAGGGGCGCGACATGCTGCCCATCACACCAAGCCACGGGCGCGACGCGCCATCCATTGCGCAGGGAAGGCTGCACGGTGCGATGCTTAGCTCACCCAGCATCCGGCCTCGACATCTCGCCTGATCGATAACACGCTCGCATGTTTAGCCCCCGAGCCCTTTTCTGCATGCGTCATACTCTAAAAATCTCAACATACATAGCACACATTGGTTAAATAATAGAAACTTACGGGGTGTAACATCGTCCCCCACCTTAGGGACATTCATTCTCAAATGTAATTTAATGTTTAGGAGACTGAATTCCTAGGCTTCCCTGAAAATTTTGGCAGAGTATCCCCTGGAATATGGACTATCCAAAACCTTGAAACACAGAAAAGTCCAACATAGATGCCTCATAGGAAGCTACAATCAATTGAATAATGGAATTCTACGACATATATATAAGCAACTAACAATAATAGTAACAAAACGACCAGATATCATTCGAGAACTACCTCCTAACTATGACTGTCTAAGTCTTTATACTGTCATCACTAGAACAAGTGAGGGTATCTAGATCTCATGTCATCCTCGACTTCCCAAGTCATCTCTTCTACATTTCTGTTCCTCCATAAGACTTTAATGGAGGTGACATCTTTGGTGCTTAATCTGTGGACCTGCCGGTCTAATATAGCTATTGGAGTTTCCTCGAACGATAGTTCTTCTATAACCTGAACTTTCTCAAATGGAAAAATTTGAGATGGGTCTCTTATGCATTTCCATAGAATCAATACATGAAGGACCGGATGAATGGATTCTAGCTCCGAAGGCAATTCTAACTCATTAGCCACTTGGCTTATCTTTCGACAAATACGATATGGTCCAACGAATCTAGGGCTAAGCTTTCCCTTCTCTCCAAATCTCATGACACCTTCATTGGCAAAACTTTTAGGAATACGCAATCATTGACATCAAACTCTAAATCTCTACGCTGTACATTGAAATAGGACTTCTGACGACTCTGGGTTGTCAATAAACATTCTCTAATTAGTTTAAGTTTCTCTTCTGACTGATGTATCATATATGGTCCAATCAACCCTGCCTCACCTATTTCAAACCATCCTATGGGGGATCTACACTTCCATGTCACGATCCGAATGTAGACCCTGATCGCAATACGGGACAAGGAGCCCCGAGAGATTCCAAGTCAACCTATGGAGTGAGCATACATCTAAATCAATATCAATAAAGCCGAATAATCAGCACAACGACATGGCGGAAGCATAATCATAACATAACATGGGAATCTAAACACACTTTATACATAACAGTTGAATACTACACATAGTCTGAAAGTCTCTAACATATCAGATGGGTTGATGGGACAACACCCCTAACTAACCCGACAAGCCTAGAAACTGAACGTAAAGAGATAACTGATATCAACTAGTCCTCGAAGAATGAGGACTCGCCAATGAGAAGGATGCTAACTTCGAGAACGAGCTAATGACGGTGCAGGGTCTGAAGATCAGAACCTGTATCATGAAATGATACATCATAGAGTATGCGGTCAGTACGTGGAATGTACCGAGTATGCAAGTTAAGAAAAATTGACATTTAAAATACATAAAAGATCATAAGAGATCATAAGAGTGGGACAACATGCTCATAACATAAATATCATAATATAACATCAGCCTAAAGGTTTTCAAAAAAACATTCGTAATCCATTCATTATCATAATCATAAAAGAAACCTCATAAATCTTAACTTGAGCCAAAATATCATAAGTGTAATAATGCATAAAAACATGCTGAACAATGAGAGGACTCGTCATAACCAACACCATCATGGTAGAGCCTTAGATGATGCCCCAACGATCTCGCTCAAGTGGGCAGAGCCGTCCCTGGCTTGCCAGGCAAGGGATTTGCATGATGTGATACCATGAAAGAGGGGATCCATTAACATTGTAATGTACCAACATGAACCTACGGTGGCACGTAGTTATGAGACACCTGCGTAGTCCTTTGAACGTCGGGCTACTCAATGCTAGACACTGCTCCAAAAAACATGCACATTTGGCTCGTACGTAAATAACAAATATCATTCATGAGATTCATGTCCAAATAAACATTAACATTGTTGATCCCCATTTACATACATGTTGAGCCATGAATCAAGGGCCCATTAATCAGCCAACGTCATAAATCGATCAATATCATAAATCATAAATCATTCTTGAACATGTGGGTATTGCCCAATATTTTAACACGCTTGGAAATACTCAATTCACTTGAAAACATGATTATAAACATGGTTAAATTGAAAACATTATTTTCATCATAATAACTTTATCATACATGAGCATTCATCATAAATCTTAACTTTCATGAATTTCTCATAAATAGGCATTTAAATTTAAAAAGCCTGAAACATGATTTTAATGAAAAACAATGTAAAACATGCGCATTAATCATAATTCAATAGTAGAAATACATTTAAATCATACCCATATAGAGAATTAGGAATTTCATGCATCGGGTTAAAACCCCATAAAATCAATATAGGAATTTCATGATTTAGAGAGATATTGGACATGGGTGTGAACGGATTCACCCATTCATAACCCTACATACCTGGGGAAGATAAGATTTTATCACTCCTTGAAAGCCCAATGAAGGATTGAAGGAAAACTTCAAGAAGTCTCACTTGATCACCTCCTAAACCTCTTCAATATGCATGCATGGGTATGAATGCGCCTAGGATAGATTTTTCCCTCATAAAATGACTGACCTAACAGGTCATGCTTGGATACCATGACTCATGGTATCTATCCATTGCGTCCACTGCCGAACCCTCACTTTCTCATATTCAATCCCACGACTCGACAGGACGAGTCGTTGCATCAGACGACGGTCCGTGTTGTCCTCTGTTGTTTCCCCCCTGACGACCTGCACCTGGCCTTCCCATGAGCCACACCAAGACTCGTGCCTCCTTCCAATGAGTCGTGGTTTCCATCCGTTATCTCGACTTGAGGTTTTCCTACTCCTTCCCACGGTTGCTCACCATGATCCTTTACTACTCACAATGGGTCGTCCTATGACCCATTACTTCCTCCTAGGCTAAGGAACAGCCTTACCACGACCACAAGTCACGACTCATGACATCAAACCACGGGTCGTTATATGACCCATTACTTCCAACTGCAACCCGGTTGAACCTCACCACGGACACTTCCCACGGGTAGTTGGTTGGACCAATGATCCGTTACATGACCCATTTTGTGGAAATTTCCCAGATTTCTGCCAACTTCTATTTTTAAATCCTAGGTCTAGTATTAGGAACTTTTGAGGTATTACAATATCTCCCTCTTGGGAACATTCATCCTCTAATGTGAGAAAACATACAAAAAATAGAGAAATGCAATCATCATACTTAAATACTGATCATTTAAGTCGAAAATTAACGAAATGACTATCTCCAATTCAAACTACATGGCTGAACTGAATTCATGAATCATATACACATCCACATACATGAAAGAAACTAGGGAACATGAGATGAACATGAAAACTAAATAGAGTTTTAGGGCAAAAACTGATACCTCAAGCTGGAACTAAGCCGGTAGAAAATAAATGTAGGTATCTAGCCATCATGTCTGCTTCGGCTTCCCATGTAGCTCCTCAACGTGCTAATTCCTTCATAAAACTTTGACTGAAGCTACTTCCTTGTTCCGTAGCCTTCGAACATGATGATCCAGTATTTCCACTGGAACCTCTTCATAACAAAGGCGGTCTTTCAATCCGACACTGTCCACCGAGCAACTAGAGTTGGATCACCCAAACACTTCTTTAAGAGTGATACATAGAATACAGGATGCGCAGAAGCTAATTCTGAGGGCAACTCCAATTCATATGCTACCTTGCAAACCCATTTCACAATCCGGTAGGGGCCAACATAACGAGGGATGAGTTTTCCTTTCTTTCCAAACCGCATCACTCCCTTCATGGGAGACATCTTCAGAAACACCCAATCATCCACCTCAAACTCGAGTTCTCTCCTTCTCATATCGGCATAGGAATTTTGGTGACTTTGAGCTGTTTTCAACCCATCTAGTATGAGCTGAACTTTCTCCATAGCCTCATAGACTGAATTAGGTCCTGTCCTTGCAGCTTCACTATCACGACCCGAGTTCACACCCTAGCCGTAACATGGGAGAAGGAACCCCGAAAGGCTCCAAGTCGATCCATGGCATAATCATCGCATATCACAAACAATAGAAACAACAAACAACATAAATAGGTGGAAGCTAACTGCAAGGATCTAATAAGGAATCATAAGAACAAGTGTAACTACACTTTGTTACAACGTTGAATCTATCTAGACAAGTTTGAAAGCCTTCTACTAAACTGATCAGTTGTTGGGAAAATCCCCCAGTGAACTCCTTAAATATGAAAACTAGAACATAAAGAAAATGTAAACATAAATCCTGTCCTCAGGAGATGAGGACTCACCACTAGCAGTTGAGAGGGTAATGAGGCGTATATAACCACGAGGCTGAGTCTGGAGACCTGAATCTACATCATGAAATGAAATAGCACAAAAAGGCGTGCGGTCAGTACTGGGAATGTACTGAGCATGCGAGAGAACATAATAATTAAATATACAAATATACGATAAGGAAATAACAAAGTTAATCGACATAACTGATTTAACATGCAACAATCCTCTTATGAGTCACATACACATATACATACATGAAACTTTCTTTTGGATCTCATATTATGAAACATCATCGAACTCATGCATAAGGGTAAAGTTCTGAATGTTTAATAAGAGCTGAATCTGAAACTAGCATCACACACTGTACTGGATCACCGCTGATAACTGAGTCTGATTCTCATTATATTAAATCTGTTATAATCTAAAATTTGAATCATACAGAACTGAATCATACTAATAACATAACTAAGGGAGTCATTCTTTACTATGGAGAGTCCCATCTTAACTAAGGGAGTCAATCTCTACTAGGGAGAAACCCAACTGAGTTAGGGAGTCACTCTCTGCTATGGAGGATCCCCACTGAACTAGGGAGTCACTTCCTACTATGGAGGATAACGACTTAACTAGGGAGTCACTCTCTGCAATGGAGGATCTCAAGGTGACCAAGGGAAACATTCTCGGCAATGGAGAGTCCCTGGCTGACTAGAACATGAGGAGTACTGATCTGACATTGTATATCTGGTCAAATATACTACAGCTAGTCAGAAGCATGAACATACAATGCTTTCATCATACAACATTCATTTCGAAAGGATTAGGGCTACTTTCCACTAACAACAAGCCCAATATTTTGAAATATCATTCTAATGCTTTATCATCATAATTCATATTGTCATGGAGCCACATCAGTATTTTTTCAAACATCTTACACTAGTGAGCATCTATAAATTCATATCATGCATTAAACTTTCACAACATTTAAGTTCCAGATTCATATCATTCAATATGTATCATAGAGTCATTCATGGTCCATAGGTCCATTTTGTACCTTAACATGCATACATCGATTCATATATTCCAGGTTTATGGAAAACCATATACTTAACTCATAACTTAAACATTTACAACGAGATCATGGGAGAAGTATGGATTTTCATTTCATAAGACTCATTTTGAGATTACTCTAATTCATGAGAAGGATACATTAATTAGGCCATTATCATAGATTTACGTCATACCCAATTAGTTCCATCGAAAGCATAAGGAAAATACATATTTTACTTTCAATTGGTCAAGCCCATACACTTTAATCTCATCTCAACATATTTAGAAAATAGTATATTCTAATCATTAGGGGATTTTTACAATCTTCACATATTTCATATATAGATACGAGTCATTGTTTCAATTGAGTGGACAATAATAAAACCCCAATCATCGTTCAAGCCATCTTATGAAGAACATACTATAACCATGCATATTCATCATCTAACACATAATTTGAGATATTCAAATAGTTTCATAATCACAGTTAGCTCATAATCCTAGGGGGATTTAGAAATTCAAGAAAACATAGAAGAAATCACCCATCAATCAAAACCCTAGGTTATGCTTTTCTAGAATAATTAAAATGGGGCTTTTGATAAAACATTTTGAGGCACAAGGATGGAAGAATATCCTTGTTGAAAAACCCACATACCCGCTTCGAAGAATCTCCCACTTGAACTTGACCTTGAAGTCTTTGAATAATCCCTTTAAGAATCTGTGAATCTTGAGAGAGAGGAGGAATAAGGATTTGAGAGTCTTTTGATGAGGAACGAGAGTTTAGGCTAGTTATCCCTTTAAAGACGGCCCATACCATGCTAAAAACGACGTAATTTATGAGTTAGAAGCATAGGATTTTACAAAATTCCCCTAGAAAAATGCAGAGAAAATCCTCCTGCCAGTCCCCACGGGGCACTCCATGAGCCATGGGGTTAGGCAACGACTTGTGGGGACCGTGTCGTGGAGTGCACTGGTTCAAATTCCTTTTTCTTCTCTTCCCTCCCCACGGGTAACTTGACGAGTCATCAGGTCCAGGATGACTCGTCCCTCCTTCCGTGCTCTCCACTGTCTCAGATACACACTAGAAATTCCAATCTTCACCTAACGGCCGACCTAACGAGTCATGGGGTCACCTAATGACTCGTTGGGTCATCTGTGGCCTCTGCTCTAGATTACCCGTGTCACGACCCAAACATACACCCGGATCGTAGACATAGAACAAGGATCCTCGAGAGACCCCATGTAGACCCATGGCATGAGCATACATCTAATCTAATCACATGAGCAGAAGACTTAACATAATAGCATGGAATAAATGAAAACCATGACATGAAATATAAAAGACGATTATACACGATCCAAACATAGTAGATGAATACTACATGTAGTCTGAAAAGCCTCTAGTTATAATAGATGGGTTGAAGGGACAAGACCCCAACTAACCCTTACATACTGAAACTAAAAGAATGATAAAGTATGAACATAAGGACCTCGAAACATGAGGACTCACCAACGAGAACTGAGAGGTAAAACCGGGAGCAAGCTAGGAGCGAGGCTAAACCTGAGAACCAGGTCCTGTATCATGAAACGATATAGCATAGAAAGTATGCGGTGAGTACGTGGAATGTACTGAGTATGCAAGGTAAGTAAAATGGACATTTAAAACATATATGAAATTCATAAATGATCATAAGAGTAGGACATCATGCTCGTACATGCTCGTATCATAAATCATAATAACATATCATATGGCTCAAGTTTTCCAAAACATTCGTAACATAACATAATCATAATCATAATAGAAGAGATTTACTTAACATGACTTTGAGCCAACATATGCCAATCATAACATGCATAAATCATGGAACCGTGGAGATTCTCTTAACCGACATACCCCATATGAGAACACATGAAGCCTGACTTATAACCTTAGTCGAGAGGGTGTTCGTACCTTGCCAAGGGTAGAACCAGTGGGCCATTTGGGCTAGGGACTAACTACAAAGGGTCTTGATATACCTACGGTGGCACGTAGTTCATGTGATCCGGGCTTAACCCGCCCGAACCTACTCTGTTCGATACTACTCCCAAAACATATATAGTGCTCATAATAATACATACATGAGTTCATGGGCTAGTTAAATCATGTTATCATGTCATGTTTGGAAGCTCATGGTAAGTAACCGGGCTATGATTTGAGGCCCATGAGTCGCCTAAAAACATAATTCATGAATAATAAGATTCATACATACTTGTAGGTCATGCACATAGCTTGAATTTCATAAAATCATAATGGGTAATATAATTCAAATTCACAATTTAAAACATAATTCATGTTGGGCTCATAAAGAACATCGATGGGAAAATAGATCATACCCGATTAATCATGGGGCATGCATAATAAGCTTAACTTCTAGAAATCAAAGCAATAATATTATAATCAATTTAAATCTCAAAAGATGATCAAAATCCATAGATTATGATAATATTTCAAAATCACAAACCTATAATAAAATCATTAGATTTTATATAATCAAATACAAAACCCCATGAGTTTTTGATAAATTTTAAGTAAAATCATAGAGTAGGGCATGGTGTGGGAAGAATTCACCCATCGATGACCTTACATACCGATTATCTCGGTTCTTAACTTCCCTTGCTAGCCCAAGATGGAAATTTAGAGAAATTAGGGAAGAACACCTTGAATCACCTTCTAATCTCGTCTCTATACTCTTGCATGCAGGCTTAACATGAACTTAATCCCCTTAAAAGACCCTATTCGACCTTAAAACGACATAGTTTAGGCCTTAGGAATTTAGGAATTACAAAAACACCCTTACTAAAAATGCAGAAATTCCTGGTTGCTAGTCCCTCACGAGGACCTCACGGAGTCATTGCTAGGTGGCACTACTCGTGGGTGGGATCCGTGATGCCTACTACCCAAACAAGCCTGGGATCCCACAAATCGTGGTG
This sequence comes from Datura stramonium, assembly GCA_018107945.1. NCBI lineage: Eukaryota > Viridiplantae > Streptophyta > Magnoliopsida > Solanales > Solanaceae > Datura > Datura stramonium. Next base: position 234,382 of record JACEIK010000803.1, read on the forward strand.
GCCGACCACAACTCGTGGTCACCATCGCCTCAATCCCTAGCTATGCATTCCATCTTCCACAGATCACCTCACGAGTTGTGAGGTTTGCCACGACTTTGGTCACCCCTGTGGCTTCCATTACCGCCACGCCCAGCCTGACCATGAGTTACTTCATGACTCGTGGTCCCACCCGACGAGCCACATCATGAACTCCCCGTGACGAGTGAATTTCCAGTTTTTCTCCGTTTTGAATTCGTCTGATCCATGGATTCCCGGGGTAGAACAACCCTCTTGACTACTCCCCATGGGTCACACCACCCACTGTAGGGTCACCTAACCTACCATCCCCCAAATTGTTCCCAGGCAAAAACTTTCCACCTTCCTATTTGAATTCTTTCTTAAGCTCGAATATGATCTTAGAAATATTTAAAAGTTACATTCACCAACTTCGAACCAACCAATAGACGATCTACATCTCCCGCCTCATAGAGAGCTCCTCAAACGAAGCTATCCGAATACTGGAATGGTAGCTGTTATTGTATGCAAACTTGATAAGAGGCAAATGATAATCCAAACTACCTTTGAAGTCAATCCCACATGCTCTCAACATGTCCTTGAGAGTTCCGAATTTTCTTCGCTCCACTTGACCATCCATTTGGGGGTGAAATGTTGTGCTGAGCTTAACCTGGTACCATGCCCTTGAAAGTATCTCCAAAAATGAGAGTGCAAGAAACTGCCGATATGATGGAAAAGGGTACTCCATGCAATCTAAATATCTCTCTGATGTATAGTTTGGCATAATCCTCCACCTAATCTGGTGGTTTTGACCGGTAGAAATGTACGGCTTTGGTCAACCCGTCTACCACAACCCAAATGGAGTCATATTGCTGTTGAGTGAGGCAACCCTGTGATGAAGTCCATATTGATTTCTTCCCAATATCCCGGCTACACATCAAGGTCTTTGATGCTTAACCTTACTTGCCGACGCTTGGGCACTTAGCTACAAATTTTGCGATGTCCTTATTCATGCCATTCCACCAATAGACTTCCCATAAGTCACGATACATCTTGGTGGCACCTGGATGCATTGAATACCTGGATCCGTGAGCCTCGTGCAACATCCGATCTCTCAAATCATCAACATCCTGAATAATAATGCAAGCTAATCTTGCATCGAAGCACACCATCTCCCCTTTGGAAAGACCTCTACCTTCTGATTCTAAATGGCCTTTTTAACATTACTAAAATAGGATCTTCGTCTTTCCTAGCTTTTACATTAGTCACCAAAGATGATTTTGACCCGTTCTGAACAATAATGCCGCCATCGATCGAGTCAACCAACCGAACTCCCAACCTTGAAAGTCGATGCACATCCTTCACCAGCTCTTTCCTCCCCTCATCCACATGGGACACACTCTCCATAGAGACCCTACTAAATGCGTCTCGCTACTATAATCAAGGCTCTTATCGGATGATAAAGGACACACATATCATAGTCCTTTGAGTAGCTCCAACCACCTCCTCTCGCCAAAGATTGAGATCCTCTGGTAAACACATATTGTAAACTCTATGGTCCTTAAACACATCCACGCTGACCTTGTACAAATAATGTCGCCATATCTTCGGCGAATACCACCGTACAATTCAGATCATGGGCCGTAATTCTTCTCATGAACTTTCGTGTGTCCGGAGGCATAGCTATAACTTTCATGCCGCATCAATACACACCCAAGTCCGACCCTTGAAGCATAGCAATACACCACAAACCCATTGGTACCCTCGGCAGGGTCAACACTGAGGTGAGTCGAGTCTTCAACTCTTGGAAGCTCTTCTCATGCTCTACCATTGGAATTTCACCTTTTTTGGGTCAATTTGGTCACTGGTGCCGAATAGATGAGAAACCTTCGATAAATCTCCAATAGTAGCCTTATAAGCCCAAAAGTCGGATATCTAAAGGATTCACTGTCTAGTCCAATTCTTCACCGCTCTATTTTCTGAGAGTCCACTTTATGCCCCTCACTTGATACCATATGGCCCAAAAAATGCCACCGAAGCTCAACCAAAACTCGCACTTGCCGAATTTAGTATAGTAGTCAAGTATCCTCGAGAGTTTGTAGTACCACCTTAAATGAGAGGTATGCTCCTCCTCGCTCCAAGAGTAATCAGGATGTTATCAATAAACCAATCACGAACATATCCATGTATGTCTTGAACATCCTGCTCATCAAGTCCATAAAAGTTGCAGGAGCATTTGTTGTCCAAAGACATAATTACAAAATCATAATGACCATACCGCATCCCGGGTTGTCTTCTGGATATCGCTCTCCCGAACTTGAGCCGATGGTACCTGGATCCGAGACCTATCTTTGAAAAACACTTGGAAACCTAGAGTCAAATATATCACTCCATCCCGGTAGAGGATACCTATTCTTTGACGTTGACCTTGTTCAATTTTCGGTAATCAATACATATAATAAGAGAACCATCTTTCTGACAAAGAGAACTGGTGCACTTCACGGGGACTTGCTTGGTCCGGGAGCGAAACCCTTATCCAAAGAGTCCTTCAACCGCTTCCTTCAACTCTTTTTTACTTGACGGAGCCATTCTCGTAGGGAGGAATAGATATAGGCGTTGTGTTGGGTAGAAGGTCAATACTAAAATTTATTTCCCTCTCGGGAGAAATACCCGGTAAATCATCAGGGAACACTTCTGGATACTCATATACTACTGAATCGATCGATAGTCGGGTCTCCGACTCAACACCCTTAACCCTAACTAGATGGTACACACAACATGGGTAAATCATCTTTGCTCAAGATAGGAAATAAAGGACCTATAGGCACAGCTGTACTACCTTCCACTCTAAAAACTGGCTCATCTAGAAAGCGAAACTCCACCACACTGGGTTCTACAATTACCGAAGCATAACATGCATAACAACAATCTATGTCGAGAATAATATCAAAGTCACTAAGTGGATAACTCAACTAGGTCTACTCGGAGATGACTTTATGCAATACTGTGATCGGTCAACTTCTGTACACTGCCTAGCTACAACTGAATAACCAACGAAGTAGAGATTGAGAATGGTTCTATCAGAATTTCGGATCGACTCCAAAGCTACTAGAAATGTAAGGTGTCACAAAAGACAAAGTATCCTCTCGGATCTAAAAAAAGCATAAGAATCAAGGTGAAACACTCGTAACATACCTATAACCACATCCCCATGAAGTCTCCTACTCTTGACGCAAGGCATGGGCAGGCATAAATATGTTTTGGCGCTACCTCGCACCACCACTAAGGGATGCCCTCGCGAATCGGGGTGTGCCGGAGCTGTCAAGGACCCTGCAGTTTGTGCACCACCTCTATAATCATCCTATCTAGCAAAATGGACACGCTCGGCGCATGTGGCCAGATTTATCGCACCCATAATAGATGATTCAGGCCGAGCAAGCATTCCCCGACATGACTCTGCAGCTACACTTCGCAGTCGGGAAAGGTGCGCTCTACCGATGCCCTTCCCCGTCCCTCAAACCTGGGAGGCCCTGCTCCTCTAATCACCCTTGGGTCTGAATGGAACACTAGCCGATGATAGTGTTGCAACAAGTGACCTCCGCTGAATTTGAGGGCGGTGACCACCGCCAAATCTAGGCTGAGTAAACCCATAGTTATCTATTCGGCCCCTTGGCCTCTCTCTCATATGCGCTACCTCCATCCTGGGCGTATGAGAATATTTGAGGGAAATACATATCGTGGTGGAGTATAGCGGTCCTACAATCTTTGTCCAATAGTTTGCCACCCTATGAACAAACCTCGCTTTCACCAGGCCCTTGATCAACCACTAACTCGGGGCATACTTTTAGGAGAGTGAACTTAAGGCCATACCTCTGTACCTTCATTCTCCCCTACTTAAGATTCACGAGCTCGACTGCCTTCAACTCCTTCATCTCACGAGGGAAGAACCGATCTAGGAACGCAACATGGAAATTCTCCATGAAAGGGCTCGCTCCGGCGCCTACTATCCTTCCATTGTCGAAACCAGATGTGCTCCCTTTCAACTGATCATGAGGCCAACTCAGCACAATCAATCCTATTCACCCCCATGACTTGGGTGATCTTCACAATCTCATCAATGAACTCATGCGGGTCCTCATCTACTTTTACCCGAGGAACTCAAGCGGCTCATTCTCAAGAAATCTCTAATTGAGCCGCCGTATTTCAATTTGAGGAATATGCGCAACATCTTGTTGGTTGACTTGAGCTGTCATGGCCTACGCTAAAATCTGAATAGCTGCCCAAAATTCATCATGGGCAACCAACTCCTGCATGGTGCTCCTAGACCTGGGTGGGGCTTGTTGGTGCCTATCTCTCGTTGCCATCCTCATAGCCGTTTTCCATTTACACTCCTACCATTCACTCGCGGGGAGCCATGATTCTGGAATCGCGAATACCATGAGTTAGAAGGATAGGGAGACATTTCATCACATGTCATAGATCATTAAAGAAGGGAACATTTCCTAAACGTCTCGTAGCCTCTTCGTCATAAGTGTGGTGCGCTTCACACCCATGGAAAAGACCCTACTCAACGCGACTTTCGTGACACCCTAGGACACTTCAAACTATGCCCTTTGATTCCAAGTTTGTCATGATCCAAACGTAGACCCGGATCACAACACAGGATAAGGAGCCCGAAAGTGACCTAAGTCGACCCATGGCGAGCATACAAATAACTAAATATAAATAAAGCGTAATACTCTCAAAAGATAACGACATGGCTAAGCATAATCATATAACATAACATGGGAAGCTAAATGCATATATACATAACAACTGAATACCACATAGCTTGAAAGCTCTCTAACATAATGATGGGCTGATGGGACAACACCCCAACTAACTTGAAAAGTCTAGAAATTGAACGTAAAGAGATAACTACTATAAAATGGTCCTTGGATAATGAGGACTAAGCAATGAGCTGGATGCTAACTACGAGAATGAGCTAATGACAATAAGTATGAAGATTGGGTAAAAGATGTATCATGAAATGGTATAACATAGAGTACGCTTGGCCGTACATGGAATGCCTGGTACGCAAGGTAAGTAAAACAGACATTTAAAATACATAAAATCTCATAAGAGATCATAAGAGTGGGACAACATGCTCATAACATAAATATCATAATGTAACACAAGGCTCAAGATTTTCAAAAAAACATTCGTAATTCATTCATTATCATAGTCATAATCGAAACCTCATAAATCATAACTTGAACCAAAATATCATAAGTGTAACAATGCATAAAAACATAGCCGAACAATGGGGAGGGACTCTTCATAACCGACACTATCATGGTAGAGCCTTACATGATGCCCCAACTATCTCACTCAAGTGGGCAGAGCCGTCCCAGGCTTGCCAGTAAAGGGACGTGCATTACGTGGATATCACGAAAGAGGGGATCCATTAACATTGTAATAACAGTGACCTATGGTGGCAATGTAGTTATAAGACATCAACGTAGGCCTTTGAACGTCGGGTTGCTCGTGCTGTGACACTCCGCTCCCTAAAACATGCACATTAGGCTCGTACGTAAATCACAAACATCATTCATGAGATTCATGGCCAAATAAACATTAACATCATTGGTCCCCATTTACATACATGTTTAGTCATGAATCAAGGGCCCATTAATTTTACAACGTCATAAATCGATCAATCATGAAATCCATATCATAAATCATAAATCATTCTTGAACATGTGGGCGTTTCCAATACTTTAGCATGCTAGGAAATGCTCAATTCACTTGAAAATAAGGATTATAAATGTGGGTAACTTGAAAACATGTTTTTTTATCATAAATACTTCATCATACATGAGCATTCATCATAAATCTTAACTTTCATGAACTTCTCATAAATGGGCATTTAAATTTAAGAAGCCTGAAACATGATTTTAATGAAATACATTTAAATCATAATTCAAGAGTAGAAATACATTTAAATCATACCCATGTAGAGAATTAGGAATTCTATGCATTGGGTTAAAGAAACCCCATAGAATTAATATAGGAATTTAATGTTTTAGAGAGAGATTAAATGGGTGTGAATGATCTACCCATTCATAACCCTACATACCTGGGAAGACTGCATTTTATCACTCAAAGACCAATGAAGGATTGAAGGGAAAACTTGTAAGAACTCTTGCTTGATCACCTCCTAAATCCCTCTTCAATATGCATGCATGGGTATGAATGAGTCACATGATTTTCCCCTCATAAAACACAACATTTCGAGCCTTAAACGATGTAGTTTTTGACCCTAGGACTTAGAACATTATACACTTCTAATAAATTTCCAAAATTCTACACTAGCAAAGTGATTGGTCGTTCTTGGATACCAATGACTTGTGATATCTATCCGTTTTGTCCACTACCCAAACTTCACTTTCTCAGATTCAATACCATGACTCGACAGATGAGTCGCTGCACGTACGATGGTCCGTTGCGTGCCTCATGATTTCGGGCTGTCGGGATGATCATGTTTCTGATTGAGTTCTCCTATAATAACGACTACCAGGTAACTAATCAGATGGCTCCATATGAAGCTTTATATGGGCGAAAATGCTGGTCACTAGTGGGATGGTTTGAACTCGCGGAGGCGAGTTATTAGCGTAATTAGTGCAAAGAAGCTATTGACAAGGTGAAACTTATTAGAGATCGACTGCATAGCCCAGAGCAGGCAAAAGTCTTATGCAGATGTACACCCGTCGGCCGTTGGAGTTTGTTGTTAATGATTGAGTCTTCCCCTGAAAGTGTCACCAATGAAAGGCGTTATGTGATTTGGCCGAAAAGGCAAACCGAGTCCTAGATATGTTGGGTCGTACAGAGTTATCCGCAAGATAGGAAAAGTGGCCTATGAGTTGGAGTTGCCACCAGAGTTAGCAGCAGTCCACCCAGTATTTCATGTATCAATGTTGTGGAAGTGTATAGGAGACCCAACCCGTGTTATGCCTATTGATGATTTCCAAATTTCTAAGGAGATGACCTACACCGATGTCCCAATGCTATTCTTGACCGGTAAGTCAAGAAACTCTAAACAAAAGATGTCGCCTCAGTTAAAGTATTATGTTGAAGTAATAACATCGAGGAAGTGACTTGGAAGGTTGAGGGAGGAAATGAAGAATAAATATCTTCACCTATTTACGATGTCAAATGATGTTAAGGTTTGTGTTTGATACTTAAGTTACCGAGTATCTATTTTGATGCAGGCCATTAAGTGAAATTAATTTCCATTTGGGGACGAATGTTCCTATAAACACCCCAAAACTTTTGGTGATTATTTGATGTTTTTATGCTAGGTTATGGAATTTAATGGGTTGTATATTGGTCGATGACAAGGGAATGTGTGGACGCGGAAATATAGGTCCCGGGATACGCTTTATAGCTTGAATTAGTCGTGTTGTCTACGTTCTTTTATACATTTTCATGTGATTTTATATAAAAGTGAAGATATAAAAGCAACCAACATGATTAGCCTTTTGTTTTGTAGGTTTTTGATGACTTTTGAGACAATTCATGAATTGGTGAAGTAGAGGCTTGAGACAGAATAAACATCAACGTCGGCAAAGAGGGAGGCCCAAACAGCCCACCGGCGCACGCAAAAAGTGCAACGGCAGGCGCTGCCCAAAACAGCCCTTACGCGCAAAAGTTGGCAACGCAAGCCACGCGCATTATTCCTGCACTGCGTGTGACGCCACGCCTGGGCACGCGGACACGTTGCCATCGCGGCAACATACTGCCAAGGCCGATTTTCGGGTTGAATTCCAGTGAGCTTTCACGATGCCTCCGTGTCACGGAGGCAGCAGCCCGCGATACACTGGGTGACACCTGGAGCCGTTCCACGACAAAGCCAAATTATGCAATGCTTCATTTACTATAAATAGGACCCTTAGCTCTTATTTTCATTGGGTCACGATTTTATTCAGAAAAACTGCATAGGAGTGAAGGGAGAAGCGGGAGAACTCACCTAGGGTTCATCAAATTCCCTTCTCATCTACCAATCTCATGTAAGTATGTAGTTAGGAGTAGATTAATAGTAGATTAGGAGTAGATTAACGTAGTTTTACTAACGAATGGTGTAACCCTTCCTCTAGGGTTGAAGCTATGAATTATGATTGTAATTCTATGATATTGTTTTGGAATTGAGTTATTGATTGTTGTTTTCGCCTTGCATTCTGTTTTGTGGTTGTTTTTATGATTGATCACCATAAAAGCATATTGTTAGCTTGGGAAATAGCTTGAGAAGGCATTACCTAGGTCAGGACATGGAGAAGTGTGGGGAGCATGAAGTAATCTCTGAGATGGTTCCGTGTTTGGATAGAAATATACCTAACACCTTGCTTGGTTGGACACACGGGGTTATGAAAGACCAACTTGGGATGTCACATCACCACTCGAAGAAGTAGTATGCGGCTGAGTTGCGTTAAATGGTTAGACGTACGAAAGTCCCTAATCAAGCTCGCAAACCACAACATACCTTGATTGCCCGCGACTAGAAAAATTAAACTCCTCGCCTCACAATGATGCAAGAGTTAGATTGGTTTGTTTAGAGGCTCGGAAGACCATAAACATGCAATTCTAATTATGTGAAATAACAATTGATAGTTCCATGCTCATTCCATTGCAAGTCTTATTATCGCATGATTAATCGGTTTTAACCCTATGTTGTTCTAAGGCACTTCTTCGTAATATTTCGTTGACCCAAACCAGACTTAAATATTCTTCAAACGAAAATGTCTATAACCAACACTTTAGGTATGTAAGATTCACGCTATAAATGGATAGTTAGAGGAATGGGTCCAGTCCCTTGCTCCGATAATCCGGTTCTAAAAAGAGCCACTATATTACTTGCACCCAATTCGCATAATTCTGCGGCTCACAAGTTTTTGGTACGTTGCCTAGGACCTCGGCGAAGTTTTAATAACTTATTCATTTTTTTGTGATTTTGATTTTCCTTATGCTGAGAAACTTGGTCTTAGTCTGTCTATTTGCAGGTGACAGTTGTCCCCGCTCGAGCCGGCTAGAAATATAGAGCTTGTGGGAACCGTTGCTTGAACTCCGAACGTCAAATCCATTTGCAAAGGAGAGTAGCTCTAGACCAAAAGTCAAGAGACTTCAAGAAAAGGTACAACAACAAACACCCGCCGGACAAGTACAACTGTTATCGGAAGTAATGGCAAAGAAGACCAGCTTCGCGAAGTGGCAATCCCACTAGCTTACGAATGTGACTCTAGTATCCAAAACCGAGCTCCTGGAGGAACTTTGAGCTTAAATGTAATATGGTGCAGTTGTAACATTCTAGTGGTCAGTTCACTGGAACGGCACATGAGGACCCGCAGCGCACTTAGCGTAGCTTTCTTGAGATTAGCGACACGTTTGTCCCCACCTCGGCGTGTCCACTGACTATGTCCGATTAACCCTCTTCCCATTTTCATTGCTGGGAGAGGCGAAAGTGGCTGAAGGCTGAGCCACCGAACTCCATTACTTCATGGGATGACTTGGCCAGAAAGTTCCTTATAAGATTCTTTCCGTCAGGCAAGACTCCAAAGCTGCGGCGATATACCTGCCAAGCGTGTCTGATGAGTAACTGTATATGGCTCGGGAAAGATTCAAGTCATTATTGAGAGACTGTCCCCATCATCAGCAATCAAATGAAGTGCTGGCCCATACCTTTGTAGAAAGTCTAGACCCACATATAAAAATAAATATTACTGTGATCAAGTAGCCGGGTGGGCAAGCCTTGGAAAAAACGTATGATGAGTTGTACACGCTAAGTTGAACATAATTGCACAAGGAAATCCACAGTGGCACGGCGAATCATCAAGAGGGGCAGGAAGATCAGGGTTGACAGAAGCAAATGGTTTGAATGCCTTGGCACACGCTAGCTTCGTTTCAACATCAAATGCTGACTCGCCCCAATAAACTAGTATGCACCAACACTGTAAAGGCTGTTAATGCAATCTAAATAAGCTCCAATTGGTGTGAAATTTGTGGTAATAATGGGCACAACGCAGAATCTTGTGAGCTAATCCGAATCAGTCAATTTTGTTGGGAATGTGCACTGAACAATCAAATTTCGGCAATAACCTAACGTAATTGGCGTGGCCACCCGACTCTTCTTGGGGTGGAAACCAAAGCAATTGTATGCAACCTCGACAACATCAGTATCAGCAGAATAGGCAGATCGAGGGGCATAGTAGCAGCCGCATTGGAGGGAAACACTGCAGAAAATTATGGAGACCTGCACCGCCAGCGTAAAAAATCAAAGCAGGACATGGTAATTCTAATGAATCAAGCAAGTAGCCACCTCGCAATCTTGAAAAGCAGGGGCCAAATAGCAGCTGCTCAAACATGAGGCTGCAAGGGGGATTACCAAGTGATGACAGATCCTAACCCCGGTAGATCCCACGGGCCTTGTAGCGGAAGGCGCTTAGCCGATGCAAAAGGCTCAGAGAGTTGAGAAAAGAGGCGCAATCTGAGTTGGTAAGACCAGGACCATCCACGGAGCAAATCAGAGCATGGGGCAACAAAATGCACAACCTTCATTGCAGCCAAGACAACGACCACCACCACCTTCCCTCGTAGACTAAAAAGAGCAAGGAGGAAGAATGTTTCTTAGTAAAAGTTCTTTGAGACTTTCAAAGAACTTACATAAATTCTGCCTCTTATTGATGTCTGGCAGGGAATGCCCAAGTATGCTAAATACTTGAAGGACGTGATGGCGAACAGTTAGGATTGGTGGACGCCCGCATCGCAGCACCGACCGAGGAGTGCGCCATGTGGTATTGAGCAAAATGCCAAAGAAGCTTCAAGACCCTGAGTTTGCATTCTCCCATACCAAATTGGTAAAGCTGAAGTGCTCTGAGCTTTGGTGTGATTTAGGGGCAGCAAGCACCCACTGCCCTTATCCTTATTCACACCTTGGGGTTGGGAAGACCCAGGACCCACAAGGTTAATGTTGCACTGGCCGACAAGTCGCGAGTGACACTGAATAATCATAGAGGACCTTCTCATCAAAGTAGGTAAATTTATTATACCTCGCGATTTTATTGTTTTAGATTTTCAGGTTGATGACCAGGTACCATTAATCTTGGGACGGCCATTCTTGCCACCGGAGGGGAGCGGTGATTGATTTGAAAGAAGGGACCGTGAAAATGAGGGTCGAGGATGAAGAAGAAATCTTCCGGGTCTACCAATAGCTAAACCCATACGCACACTACATAAACCTTTGTCAAGTTAGTGTGTTGGCGTAGGATAAGTGTGGGGTGGAGGAGTCCACAAAACACGGCTAAAGGAAATATCAAGTGTTCAAATTCAGTCCGATAAAGGGCTTCAAATTCAAAAGAAGTTGGAGAAAGGGGAGGAACAGAGTGGAGGCTGTTTCCTCTCGATGACAAAGTTAGGTAATAGATGTGGTTCTAAAGAGAACCCGTGTATGAGGATGTCCTCGGTGGGAGGGCCCACGCCGTGCCACGACGTAAAATAAGGTTGGCGCCGCTTGGGAGGCAACCCAAGGGTACCCCCGTGCACACTTTGTAATTTTGATTTTTATTTTTATTTTGTTATTTGAAGTCGTTTGTTTGTGTTTTTGGTGGAAAGAAGCACGGTGGAGGGGAAATCTGAGTACCCTCGGAGGAGGAAGGTAGGCTAGAAAGGAAAAGTGTGGGGCCGACCACCCGCTCGTCGTGTACTTGTGGAAAACATGCTACTAGCTTGTGGGCCTAAAGGCCCTGTGGAGTATTTCTCACCCTCTTGAAATGTACAATTTGAATGCCAATGTGGGACATAGCATGATTTAAGTGTGGTGAGGGAATTCAGGAAATTTCAAAATTTTTGTGTTTAACAATTTTTTCTTTCATTTAAAACTTTAAAATTAAAAAATTTGAAAAATTTTTGAGAGTCAAGCATGAATTCATCACCCGTTGGTTTTTCTTTTCGATTCTTTTCCGACGGGGGGTTTTTGAACCGAAGAATAATTTTTTTTTATTTTTTATTTTTTTTCTTTGTCTGTACATAATGTTTTAGTCATGTGAGGGACCGTTTCCGACGATGGATGGATGACGCACCGCCTTGAGGAAAATTAGTCGATAGATGTTATGTTTGAAACCATAGCTAGTTGATGCTTGATGTTCTTGTTATGTGCTAGATATGATTGTGAGATGCAAGTATGTTCAGTGTTGAAGCATGCAAATGTATAACTTTGTTGAGACACTTAGGCTCTTGAATTTGACTCAATATAATTGAATAATACTTGACCGCACGAATGAGTAAGAGTCTCATTTGAATGTGTCTGAATTATGACAGCAGAGGTAAGGTTTTGAGTATTCTATGCTATTGTGGATTATCTAGGAACTTGCCTGGTGTGTATGAAGCGAAATGAAGGATGTGAATTGTAGGAGATGATTTAGGTACTTTTGAATTAACCTAATTTTTATCCTCGTTTTACCTAAATTTTGAGAAATTAATCCTATTTAGTTCAGCGTTTCCTTGAGCCTATTCTTTGATAGCTGCAACCTAAGCCTAAACCTTTTCTTTCATTAACCTTGAAGTTGACCCAAAGCTCTTAAGCGCTTGAAGAAGAAAAATCTGAAAGAGTAAAGGAGTGAGGAGAATGAAAAGAAATGAAAAGTAGCAAGTTGTAGAAGTTGAGAAAAGGTCAGCAGCACTTAGAAAATGGTTGATTATTGTTAAGGATTAAGAAAACAAAAGAATGAAAAATTATTATAGAGCTCCTAATGACAAGTCAAAAGTGCCTAAATAAAAGGGGAAACAAAAGAGGAAAAATAAAAATACCAAGGAGAAAAAGGTGAAGTAAGGGAAGGGAAGTTCGCCATGAGGGCGTGATGATTTAAAAGCGTTTAGGAAAGATAGTCACTATTACTGGACATAAGAGTACCTACCTGCACCTGAGTTACATTACAACCTACAAAGTCCTACTTGATCTTACATTCATATATCCTCAAATTGTGGAGTAAAACACTATGGGCAAGCTTATGGGTCATGACATGAAGCATGTGAATTCTTTGTGAGAGTGAGTGTAAATTTTTACATACCTAGCCATACAGGTTGTGATGTAAAATTGTTTTGCGTGTGATTGGGTAACTCTCTTTCCGTGAGGGCACATGTTTAATGAAGGATATAATTCATGTGGGATTTCTTAATCGCTGGATTGACATGAGTTTATAAGATTGAGAGTCGATTCTTGAGGTTAAAGTCTTAACATAGTTGTATTCTTGAGCATGTTCTATTTTTAACTTGTATCTTACGTAATCATTATAGCCGTAGCTTGAATTATCTTGCTAAATTAGTTATGTGAAATTCTCCATATGCATGATATGTAAAAAGGTTGTTCGAGGACGAACAAGGCTTTAAGTGTGGGGCTGATCACTGGAAATAATATAGGTCCCGTAGATACGCTTTATAGCTTGAATTAGTCGTGTTGTCTACGTTCTTTTTTATACATTTTCATGTGATTTTATATAAAAGTGAAGATATTGCTAACCACTATGATTAGCCTTGTTTTGTAGGTTTTTGATGACTTTTGAGGAGCTAATTCATGAACAGAAGCAGAGGCTTGGAGACGGAATAAACCCGCGAACGTCGGCAAAGAGAGCCCCAAAACAGCCCACCGCGCGTCGCAGCGCCACGGCAGGCAGGCTGCCCAAAACAGCCCCCATGCGCTGCTTGGCAAATGTGCCACGGCATGAGGCTCCGCGACCACAAGTGTGTGACGCGCTGCCCAAGGAGTGCACATGTTGCCATCGTGGCAACATACTGCCAAGGCCGATTGGGCCAGATCTCCAGAGCTCGCGATGCCTCCGTGTCACTTGAGGCAAATGGCTCACACACTCCGTGGGAAACGCGAGCCGTTCCACGCACAGCCAAATTATGCACGTTCATTTACTATAAATCGGACCCTTAGCCTTATTTTCATTAGCCACGATTTTATTCCAGAAAACTGTAGGTTACTAGAAGGGTGAATCCACCAGGGGTTCAAATTCTTCTCATCTATCAATCTCTATGTAAGTATGTAGTTAGGGAGTAGGTTAATAGTAGATTAGGAGTAGATTAACGTAGTTTTACTAACATGAATGGCAAGAACCCTTCCTCTAGGGCCAAAGCCTATAACTGTGATTTGTAAATTTTATGATATTGTTTTGGAATTGAGTTATTGATTGTTGTTTTCGTCTTGCATTTGTTTGCATGTTTTTAGATTGATCACCAGTAAAAGCATATTGTTAGCTTGGGAAATAGCTTGAGAAGGCATTACCTAGGTCAGGACATGATGGGAGCATGAAGTAATCTCGGGAGAGGTTCCTGTTTGGATAGAAACATACCTAACACCTTGCTTGGGTTGACACACGGGGTTATGAAAGACCACTTGGGATGTCACATCACCACCCAAGAATAGGTGCAAGGCTGAGTTGCGTTAAATGGTTAGACGTACGAAAGTCCTAATTGTTTCAAACTACAACATAATTGATTGCCCGTGACTAGAAAAATTAAACTCCCGCCTCACAATGATGTGCAAAGGAGGCTAGATTGCCGTGTTAAGAGGCTCGAAAGACCATAAACATGCAATTCCAGTTATGTGAAATAACAATTGATAGTTCCATGCTCATTCCATTGCAAGTCTTATTATCGCATGATTAATTGGTTTTAACCCTATGTTGCTCCTAAGGCACTTTCTTAATACTTTCATGGACCCAAATCCAATTTAAATATTATTTTCAAACGAAAATGTTCATAACCAACACTTTAGGTATGTAAGATCACTTATAAAGTTGGATAGTTAGAGGAATGGGTCCAGTCCTTTGGGTTCGACATTCAAGTTCTTAAAAAGAGCCACTATATTACTTGCACGACCCGTACACTTGCGGGCTCGCGTTGTGCGATCAAAAAATCAAAGAGTATGTGAAGTTCATAAGTAAGGGTCAACTTTAAATGATCATATCTCCCAATATATAATGAATTAGAAGCTCTAATGACCTATCAAATTAAAGTGTATTTGAGTATAGTTTTCAGAAAATCAAACCTTATTACTGGAGTTCGGAGTAAGAAGTTATAGGAATTTTACTCAAAAGCACCATGAGTGTAACAAGATGATGCGCCTATATTTTCATACTTTATAAACTAAAATATGATTTTTTACTTGTAGAAACATTTTCAGTTAAATTCCAAATTGGACCAGCTTGCTTAGGATTCAATTTCATCTCACTTCCCAGAAGCTAGACAAAGAAAATCAAAGAGGAACATCAAGCAAAGTTCAAGATCAAAGATAAGTTGAGATTACCTTGCCAAGTATGTTAGGGGCCGATTTGGAGCTCATTTTGGCAAGGTTTTGAAGAAGTTTTTCTGCGTTTAAAATCTATTTGAACAGCCTTCATATATCCATATTTTAGTAGGTGTTGAAATTAGAAGAAAGCAAGATATCGCCCTTTTAAACCTCTCTCAAATTGCAAGGAGAAAATTGGGAAATTGACAAAGAAATGAGTCACGATGGACTCGTTTATAACCGAAGTTTTGCTCGCTTTCCTTAGGCTTTTTGGCTGTTTCTTTTACTGGAATTTTTACTTTCATATTGAGGGGTAGAATTACAGAAAACTAAGGCAAAATTTCCTCGTTGGCACCCCGTAAATCTTTTACATTTAGATGGCCTATCTTGTTGGTTAAGAGCTGATGTGACGTATAGAAAAAGGGCCCATGGAGAGACCGGAAAGCGCTAAGTCGGAGTGTCGCAATGAAAATGCGACTTATAAATCGCATTTGACAAATGCTACTGTAAAGGCCCTAAGTATATAAAAGCTCTCCCAATTTTGTTTTAAATCGTTTCCATCTTTTACCTTAGTAGTTTACCAAAACAGGGAAGAAAAGGATTCCATACAAATATTCATCCGATTACGTCACAAACGCAGTCCACCCCAAATTAACTTCTGGTAGCTGAAGTATAAAGTTGCAGAGCATTCTCACGGAGTTACTTTCGTGGAATTCGCCTCGGCGACTCTATTGTCCTACCAGCTAAATGGTATGGAATTTCTCCAAATTACTGTCAATATACTCCTAGCCCTAAAGTGAGATATTTCTTCCTCTAGACTTTCGAGAAATAGCGAGTTTTTGACTGTTTTTCGATAAGTCAAAGTTTGGGCAAGTATATATTCAAAGTAGTGTTTTCCGCATTATTTATGAATTTAGTTTTATTTTCTATGAATATGAATGCATTTGGAAGAAATATGGGATATTGGCCGAGTTACGCTAGTTAACAAGAAGCCGCAACTGAGGTATGTAAAGCCATTTCCTTCAAAGAAGATAGTAATTTAGTATAGTAAAAATAGAATAAATCTCGTAAGAACATTCTGAAAGCCTATATTATGCCCAATGTAATTTAGTAAGCATGTTTAAATAATTATTATGTCATATTCGTAATAAAAGTCAGTAAACTAGTATCAGATAGCTGAGATATTATTCCACTCAGTATAACTCAGTATCGATTCAGTATAATTCAAGAATGGATCTCGTAATAGAATATAAGAACATGGACAAGACAGCGCATTTAATATATATGCTATATATTATTGTTTGTAGAGACCTGATTGTTCTATGTTGGGCACTTTAGAGATTCCTCGCCGCCCCTGGTTAATAGTTGTGTCGACTTGCCCGCCAGAGGGTGAGGACACGTCACTCCAAGGGAGGCATGCCGTCCTACAGAGGACAAGATGGGAGGCAACATTCCCTATAGCAGCTGGATCAACATTATAGCACACCCTGCAAAATGAGCGCTATGCCTGTGGTACGACCATGACACATGATACAGATCTTAGATCACAGTTTACAGGAGTCCTGAACCCAGATACTATGGTCGTGGGCCTAAAGAGCAAGAGTTGCATACCTAGGGGGCCTGCCAGATGCTCAGTTACTAGGTGAGTGGTGTGAATAAATACTAGGTGGATGGCGATCCACACAATAGTATACAAATTGTATGTTGATTGGTACCTTCCGACTTATGGGGGCTGGTATATAGGTTCTTGTATGCTATATGTGTTATTTATTAGATTGATAGATAGTAGGACGCCGCACTGTTGCAAAGTGATTCCCACCTTCTCTCCAGTATAGTTAAGTTCATTTTAGATTCTTCTATCCTAGGCAGTCTTAACCATCTCCTATACTTTAGTAACTATCAGTATTACTGTTTATCTTCAGTTATACCCTAGTTATTTGCATACTCCTGGCTCCTATGGTACCGACGCCCGTTTGGGGGCGCCGCATTACTAAATGCAGGTACTCATAGAAGAGGAGCCGATCCTCGTAATTCCAGGAAGATAGAGTCACCATCTGTCATCTGAGCTTGACAGTTAGAGGTTTATTTCTCTTTTGTTGCATGAAGACGTAGTAGGCCTGGGCCCCATTCCATATTATTATCATTCTTAGAGTCTTGCATATTGTATATTTCATGTTAGTCGTACCGGTCGTGTGTGAGGCCGTGTATGTTTTAGTTTTTATATGGTGGATGCGGGGCCTGCATATTGATATTGGTGACCTTTGTTTACCACAGAGAAAGTTTAGCATTTAGTTCATCTTTTCAAAGAAACTAGTCACATGGTGGCCTTGTCGGCCTCGCATAGACTCCTTTATACTCCTGTGGTTCTGGTCAGCTGTTGTTTTCTTGGAGCATGAGGCTATAGGCCTAGTCGGCCACAGTCGTATTTACAACTGTTGTATAGCCCGTTGGTTCCATGAATCCAGGCAACAGAGCGCCCGGGCACCGTATGTTTAGGCTCGCAGTCCGCCAGCCCGTGTCTTAGTTGCGCCAGTTCCTTACCATGCCTCCCAAGGCGGGGGCGTGACAAACGGTATCGTGAGCAGTCGTATCCCAAGGAGTTCGCAAGCCGTGCTAAGTAAAGTCTTATCTATGGATGTTTTGTGCACTACAAACCATGTGCAGGAGGTCAGTAAGGCATGATAGGATGGTTACCTTTTCTTCATATTCACCGTACATAGAGCAGTACATTATAGGGTTGAGTCCCTACAGCTTATCATACTCTTTGTTTACAGATAAAATGGCACTGACATCTACAAGGTAGAAGATTGGATACCGCAAGAGGGAGAACGAACTGCCAGGATGCCCTTTACTCATTTAGAATCGCACTCTTGGACTGAGGGCAATAGAGAGGCATCATCTTGACCTCGCGTTGAATTCCTATCCTACCAGAGCCACTCGGGACGACATTACCTCCGATGCGTCTCGTCACCTACACCATCCGACCAGGAAATTCAAAGTGCGTGAGTTATGTTGGCACAAATGATGGCTACCAATGCCGCTGCCACCCGTAATGGGTGTTGGTGACCATAAGGTGGGCCCGCGCCCGAGGGTCCGAGAATTTTTGGCACTAGCTCCCGTAGTTCACAGGTTTAGATCAGAAGAGGACCCCCTGTGACTCTCGGATCGATGCAGAATCTTCCGAGTCATGCTGATGTTCACAGTCGGTTGAGTTGGGGCGGTATTTCGGCCGCTGGATATTGTCGTGTTGTGGCAATGATAGTTGGGAAAGGTCTCGAGGGAGAGATGTTGCCCTACGACCTAGTCTAGCTTCGCAGGCTTTCGGACCATTATCTCGCCACAAGAAATCCGACAGTCTGATGGACCGCTGCACTTGGAGCATGAGGCTTGCAGTTAAAATATACGCCCTGGGCCGATTCCTGGGCCCGCCATGCTCCAGCTTTGTGGACACCATGCCATCTAGAGTCTAACGGCTTATTATGGTCCGGGAACCCGTAATATATTGAGGCATGCATGACAGCTACGTCGTGGAAGATATGGATAGTTGCTCTGTGGCAGCCTTGCCCGCACTATTGAGGGGGTCTTAGACACTGACACCTGTGATAGCAACACGAACAAACGTAAACAAAGGCGCAGGATAGATCACGAGATAATGTGGGGAGATTAAGAGAGGGCCTAGGCCACGCTGTCGATAGGCCACCCAGACCCCCGCCTCCATCACAACAAGCAGAGGGGTAGATTTGGTCTGCCGGGGACAAAGGATGCAGTCCGGGCGGGGAGTTCTCAAACGGTAGATTCACCCCAAGCAGAGTGGCAGAGTTAGGTACACACCCACCTTGCCCTATTTGCTGCCGACCCCACACCTGAGCGTGCGTATATGGCTCCACAGGTGTTATATATACTAAGGTGAGGGTCGTGTGATGAGAGACTGTCCAACCAAGGGTCGTGGTAACCGAGATAGACAGAACAGGTGTCAATAGGGCCGCGAGCCTTAGCAAAAATGTAGCGGTAGCCTCAGTCCTGTAAGGCAGGGGCCGAGGAAGATCAAGGGCCCCGAGTTCAGACATGGGGCCCAAGACATACCTATGTGGCCACAGGAGGCAGGACTCAGAGGGCTGCCTCCAGATGGGTAAATGTGTATGATGACTATTTGCTTTCACTCGCTTATGTATTGATTGATCCAGATCTACCTTGTCCCAATGCCACTCCCACTTGTGGCTCCGAAAGTTCGTTGTTGTACCGTAGCGTTTCAGCAACCCTTGGGTATCTACACCCATCGATGACTCATCATAGCGAAGGGTTTATCGAGGGTGTACAAGAGGAGGTTGCCGATTGTCGCACTACGTAGATCCTGCAAAATTAGAGACACTGATTTCAGCTGCCATTATGGGTATGGATTGGGCAGTGCTGTGGCTATGCCAATGTAGGAAATGGCCGACCAAGACGGTCTGATCTCCACTTTCCGTGGGAGGCAGTATGAGAGTCGAAGGTGTGATAAATACGCTAAATGTAGGTTTATTTCCACCTTCAAGCAAGCAGCGTTGATAGCTAAGGGATGCATTGGCCACATAGTTAGAGTCCAGGATGTGCGGGTAGAGCCTCCGACTCTCTAGTCTATTCTAGTGGTTAATGAATTCCTCAACGTATTCCCTGCATGAGCCACCTGGGTATTCCCCGTAATAAGAAATAGATTTTGCAATTGATTTGTCACTGTGGACTCAACCCATCGATCCTCCTATCGTATGGCTCCCGCCAACTCAGAGAACTAAAGAGAAGCTGAAGATCCTGATATGGGCTTTATTAGGCCGAGTACTTCACCTTGGGGTGCGCGGGTTCTATTTGTGAGAAAGCAGCTGATCAGCTCCTCTCGCATGTGTATAGACTACTCGACAGCTTGAACAAGGTTAAGGGCCAAGAATAAGTATCCGTCTGTAATAGATGATTTGTTTGATCGCCATAGCTTTATATTTCTCTCAAGATTGACTTATGGTCCGGATATCATCGCCCTGAGTTCGTGAAACATTCCAAAGACTGCCTTCAGGACCAGATACGGCCATTTGAATTCCTAGTCATGTCCTCTGGGTTAACGAATGCTCCCGCAAAGTATTCATGGACCCGATGAACAACATCTGTGTAATTCATACTCCGACCTCGCTCATGATAGTGTTTTTGATGATATTCTGGTATTCTCGCTCAGAGGCAGACCACTAGGATCATTTTTGAACAGTACCCAGATTCTCAGGGACCATCGCTGTATGCCAAGTTCTCTAATGTGAATTTTGGCCGAACTCGCAGCCTTCTTGGGGCACGTGCCTGATGCCGGCATACAATTAGACACACACGTAAAATAGATGCAAAAGAAAAACATGGCTCGCACCTACCAATTCGAATCGAAGTACGTAGTTTTCAGGGATTAGCAGGGTACTACAAAAGATTTATTATATCTCCACCATAGCGGCACCTCTCACTAAGCGGACGCAAAAAGCAAAAGAAAGTTTCGTGCTGGAACGGAGGCATGAGCAAGAGTTTCCAGGAATTGAAAGACAAAAGGATCCTCCACCCAAAGGTTAGCATTGCCAGAAGGTACAGAGGGTTATGCAGTTTATTGTGACGCTTTCGGGCATGGGTTAGGGTGTGTGTTGATGCCTAATGGTAAAGTAATTGCATATGCTTCCGTGATAGTTGAGGAAACAAGAAAAGAATTATCTTACCACATGACCAACCAGCCGCCGTGATCCACGCCCTAAAGATATAGAGACATTACTTGTATGGGGTCCATGTGATATTTTCACCATCATAAATCCTATAGTATATCTTCCCGTGAGAGAGTTGAATTAGTGGCAAACACGTTGGTTGGAGTTGTTGAAAGATTAGATGTAAATATTTTGTATCACCTAGGAAGAGCCAACATAGCATCGATGCCCTTTTGGTCGTAAGTTCTGCGGGGGTTTTGCGTACTTGCAGCCCGAAAGCAGCGGAATTGGCCCGAGAAATACACCCGCTAGCCAATTTAGCCGTCGGTGTAGTGAGGAACAAAGGACAACAGAGTTGTAATTTAGAACACCTAGTTGTTGTCATTAGTTGTGGAGGTAAAGGAATGACAGTATGAAGATCCCCACCGGTTCAAATTTTAAAGACAGAGTTCAGCAAGGAAAGCGCCGGATTTTCAGTAACCGAGGATGATGTTACATGTGGTGACCGCCTTTGTGTTCCAGATTTTGGCAGGCTTCACGCCAGACATGGGTGAGGTACATTACGCCCGCTATTCTCCCCATCTAGGCGCGACGAAAATGTACCACGATATCAAAGAAATCTATTGGTGTCTAGGTATGAAGAGGGAGATAGTGCACTATAGCCTAGTGTCCTAACCGCAAGTAAAAGTCGAAACGTGAAACCGTGAGGATTGACTCAAGACATAGCCGTGCCTCTTGGAAGTAGGAAACAGTAATTATGGATTTTGTAGCAGGATTACTCCGCACCAGGCATAGAAATGACTCGATTTGGGTAATTAAGTTACGCATCTAACAAAATCAGCAAATTTTCTTCCAAGAAGGGCTACTTTTTTCCGCCGAAGATTATGTTGAGTTGTATATCGAGAAATAGTTAGACTACACGGTGTCTGTGTTGTCCATTATCTCCGACGAGGGGTACAATCTACAAACCTAAATTTTGGCAATCATTTAGAGAGGCCTCGGTCACGCATTAACCCGAGCACAACTTTTCACCCTCAAACAAACATGTAAGTGTGCGTAATGCACTATTCATACGCTCGGATATGTTGAGAGCGTGTGTGTTGGACTGGAGGTAATGGGATGAGCACTTACCACTCTATTGAGTTCGCTTATAATAATAGTTACCATTCAGCTATCCACACTTTGGCGCCTATGAGGCATTGTATAGGTGAAAGTGCAACGCGGGCTATTGGTTTGAAGTAGGAGAGCCCACTGTCAGTCAGATGATATTCACCACTGAGGAAAAGGCAAAGCCACTGCAGAACATTTACTACTCGCCTGGCGCCAGAAACGATACCATGTGCGGCGTGCAAACTTGGAATTTAATGTGAAATGACCGGGTATTCTTGGAAAGTCTCTCCAATGAAAGGGGTGATGAGATTCGGCAAGAAAGGCAAGTCAAACCAGATTTGTTGGGCCTTATCGGATTCGCCAAAGAATAGGCTAAGTGGGCATACGAGTTGAACTTACCTCCGGACTTAGAGTCTGTTCATCTAGTTTTCCACGGTCCAGCGCCGAGGAAGTATAGGAGACCCTCCGCAGTTGTCCCGCTTCAGGATGTCCAGGCTATAGAGGAGTCAAGCTATGAAGAGGTTCCAAAGAGTCATACTAGACCTGGCGTATTTGCATTAAGAACTAAAGATGTTGCTTCTATCAAGGTATTATGGCGAACAGAACCGAGGAATGACTTGGGAAGGTGAGGGAAGATATGAAAGTCGATATCCTCGCTATTTCAAACTTAATCGTACCAGTAGAGGTACGTTAGTGTTGTTGTTTCTTTATGAATTGCCTTATGTTATGTGTATAAATGAAATAGTTGACTTCAGCCTATTTCGTGAAGAATACTATAGTATTGTGTGGAATACCTGTATTGGACTTGCGATTCAGGGATTTTGACGTAGTCCATAGCCACAGGGAAACTCGCCAAACATTTTTTGAGAATAAGTCAAGTAAGTTGAGATTCCTCGGGTGAGCAGTGGAGTTTACATTCGAGGACGAATGTTCTGCGAGGATGTTACACCCGTAAATTCTTGACATTTGGGGATGGCCCATTCGGCATGTTGGTTAAGAGTTTTAGAATGCCATACATGCTAGAAAAAGGGCTCTGGGAGAGACCTGACAAGCTAAGCCTGAGTGTCGCAAGGCAATGCGACTTATAAATTGGTATTCACAAATGCGACTTAAAGGCCCCAAGTATATAAAGTCTTCCCACTTTGTTTTAAATCATTCCCATTTTTTAATTTCCAGTAAGCGACCCAAAACAGAGGAAGACGAGGATTCCATACAAATATTCGTCCGATTACGCCGTCAAATGCAGTCCAAACTCAAATTAACTTCGGGTAGCAAAGTATAAAGCTGCAGGGAGCATTCCTACAGAGTTAGTTTCATGAAATTCGGCCGGTGAATCATCGTCCTACCGAGCTAAGGTAAGTGGAATTGCTCCAAATTAGTGTCAATATACTCCTAGCCCTAAAGTGAGTATTTCTCCCTTCGTACTCGAGAAATAAAGCAGTTTTCGTCGCTGATAAGTCAAAATTTGGGCAGTATATATATTAAAAGTAGTGCTTTTCTTCCAGAATATTTATGAATTTAGTTTTATTTTCTATGAATATGAATGCATTTGGAAGAAATAGCTAGATATTGGCCGAGTTACGCCAATTAGTCAAGAAGAAGTCGGCAACTCGGGTATGTAAAGCCGCTCTTCGGCAAGATAGTAATTTAGTATAGTAAAATAGAATAAATTCCAGAAGAATGTTTCAAGGCTGAGTATTATGCCCACTGTGAATTCAGTAAGCATGCCTGAATAATTATTATGTCATATCTATAATAAAAGTTAAAATTAGTATCGATACGAGATACATTCCAGACTCGCATAACTCGAAGATCAGATTCAGTATAATTCAGTAAGGGATTCAGAATAGAATATCATAACATGGACAGTATTATCAGATTTAATATATATGTTATATGTGATTATTGTTGTTTGTAGAGACCCTGACAGAAATTTATGTTGCACCCTTTAGAGCTTCCTTGCCGCCCCAGGTTAATAGCTGTGTTGACTCGCCCGCCAGAGGGTGAGGATGGGCCGTCACCCAAGGAGTGGCATGTCGTCCACCAGAGGACGAAGATGGGAGGAAGCATTTCCCATAGCAGCTGATTTCAAGTATAGCACACCCCCGTCGAGCAATTCCTGGGCATGACACACCACGCATTATAGATACGATCTCAGATCACATTTACAGGAGTCCTCCGGGACTCAGATACAGCTACAGTCAGGGGCCTAAAGAGCCCAAGTTGCATGTAATGCCAGGGGCCGGCGGGATGCTTGTAGTTACGAGGTGAGTGGTGTGAATAGTTACTATAGGTGGATGGCTAATTCCGTGTAGGGGTATATAGTTGCATGTTGATTTGTACCTTCAGACTTATGGGGATGGTATAGTTCTGTATGCTATATGTGTTATTTATTAAATTGATAGGATAGTAGACACCGCACCGATGTGCATGATTCTCACTCTCTCTACAAGCATGCGCTAAGCTCATTCTGCATTCTTCTATCCCAAAAGCAGCCTTAGCCATCTCCTATACTTCAATAACTACCGCATTATCTGCTATCTTCCTGCTCATAGTTCTTTTGCATACTCGGTACCTAAAGTGGTACTGACGCCGTTTGGGGCGCTGCATTGCTTGCCTGCAGGTACTTCATAGATGAGGCACGACCTCAGAGCTCCAGCCAGGTAGAGGCCGGTCACTCAAGGTCCACGATTTTGAAAAAAAATCAGAGGTGTTTATTCTCTTTGTTGTAATAAGATGGGTAGGCCGGGCCCTCGCCCGACAATCTTATTATCATTCTTAGAGTGTGATTGTAGATTGTATATTTCCTGTGGTTAGTTGTACTGGTCGGGTGAGGCCGTGTGGGCGTTTTAGTTTGTTTATTATGGCCGTGTGGGGCCTTGTATAGTTGACGCTTGGTGACCTTGTCGTATCATAGAGTAGTTTAGCATTTAGTTCAATTTTCAGTGAAACTAGTCAGCATGGTGGCCTTGTCGGCCTGTATAGTCTCTTTGTTAATTCTATGGTTCTGGTCAGTTGTTGTTTTCACAGGAGCTATGGTGGCCCAATCGGCCGCAGGCTGTATTTACAGCCTTTATATAGCCTCGTTGGTTCCATGAATCTGGGGAGCGAGCCACTGACAATCTAAGTGCTTAGCTCAGTAGTCCAGTAGTCCAGGTCTGCAGCAGGGGCAACGCCAGGTGCTAGTCATGCCTCCCAAGGAGGGCGTGAAAATTTCCTCTTGTTTCTCCCTCAAAAGTTAGTGAAAACTAGAAGCTGAGAAAATGGCTAAATGTTGTAGATGTTGTCGTGTGTTGTTGTTGCCATTGGTGACTCCTTCTGGTTAGTTATTTTGGCTGAATTTTTTGCTATAGATTAAGCTTGTCGTTGGCCTATAAAACCAATGGATTATGAGTGGCTTGGGATGATCATTGACATAGGAAATCGACTAGAGAAAAAGTTCATCGAGAAAGGTTTGTAAGGCGCCCGTCTATCATTCTTTAAGCACGATTCGTGTGTTGTGAATCGAATGAGACAACAACCTATTTAAAAGTCTTTAGGCAGTATGTTGCTTCATTTTAGTTAAAATTCATGTTTTATTATTGAGGGAACAAGATTATGCCTAGCCGAAGCAGACATCTAAAGTGTGACATATTGTGTTGATTGTTGTTGTAGTTGTACATTAAGTTGAGATCCCTCAGCGTGGGCATTGTTAGCCGGTCCTTACTGTATGTCATGTGTATATATATGTTATGTTAAATGTGTTTAAAGTTCTGGTTACTAACTGAAATTGGTGAAAGAGCCATATTTATAGGACGTGTAAACGATTCTAAGCCAATGTAAAGACGTCAGTAAGCTATTGAGGGTAAACGAGCTTATCGAATTAGGGATTACCCAAGTTGCGATTGTCCTTTATCTTATGTGTATGTTATGAACATTTCAGGCTAAGGGGATATTTCATAATCCCTTTCCCTTAAGCCGAACGACAAGCTAGCAAGCCTCTGTTTCCCAATGTCCCTTGAACACACCCATAAATTTGTTGAAACTCTTAGGTCATCCGTAGTTCCTTATGAGTTATACAAGTTTTTAATACATGCATTTAAGTTCTATTTTCTAGATTTACATGTTATATGTACTCAGTTCCAGCTTATGAATTACTACTTAAGGAGGCCCTGCGCAGCTACATGTTTAGTGTTCATACTTCGTGTTGCAATGATTGAGCTGGTCCAGTATGTCATAATGGGTTCCATTTATGATTTTGTATAAGATTTATTGATTTTATCACAAATGTGGTACACCTAAATAAGGTCTTGTTATTTTACCGATGTGGTACAATTCCAAGCAGCATGGATTTTACCCCTATGGTACACCTACTGAGGATTTTTATTTTACCCCGGTGTGGTATATTGGCTGAACGAATTATATATATTATGGTTGGTTGTCTCGCTTGTATTTCTTAATTATAGTCTTTGTTGGGCATTAGATGGTTGCATTTACACTTCAATAATGAGTTATTGTCAGTTTCTATTTTCGTGGATTTGGGGTTGTTACTACTCCTTATATCTGGCTTAGTTATCATTTTTATCATACATGTTTACAGTGCCTTCAGCCTTACATACTAGTACATTTTATTCTACATTCGATATCCATTCATCTTGGGACCCTTCTTGCACTCAGAGTCGTTGGTACATGCCGAGGCTCGCATCATCGGATGGTGGATCCAGATTTCAGCAAAACAGTGGTATGCTCCTCTTCCAGGAGCCATGTCCTAGTTTGGGCTATTTTCAGTTTTGTGTACAAATATGTAGGTTGGGCCCCGTCCCGTGCATTTCGTGTTTTTTACTCCTCAGAGGCCGATGTGGACTATTTGTATAGTAGTGTGGGTTGTGTAGTCATATCGGTTTTTCATTGCCTTGCTTAGCTTTATTGTAGCCTTATCGGCTTTCCAGATTGCATATTTATAATCTGTGGTCGGGCGCATTATTGGCCCATTATTTATCTTGGTTGGTTGTGACGGTGGCTTGGTCGCCCTTAGTGTTACATTTATAGATGCTATATAACTGCTTCTCAATCGACCATGAATCGAGTGCCGCGCAGCCCTACCCTAGTTCTGGGCGTGACAAACCTCTAGCAAGGATAATACTGGTGTAGATGTCAACTTGTTTTTCAACTCGTGGAAACTCTTCACAAGCCTCACCCACCTAAACTTAACCGCTTCTCGAGTCGCCTTCTTTAATCTTGTTGAGAGGGCAGAGAATCCTTCCACAAATCTTCTGTAATACCCTTCTAATCCGAAGTGAACTCATGAACCTCAGTCTGAGTTGTGGGTCTGGGCCAAGCTTTTACAGCCTCAATTCTCTACGAATCCACCCGAATGCCTCCGCATCCGATACGCATGACCAAGAAAGCTACAAAATTTAACCATAACTCACATTTTGAAAACTTCACATACAACTTGCACTCCCTAAGGATCTGGACTACTGTTCGCATATGATTTCAATGTTCATCTTCTTAATGGGAATATACCAGAATGTCATCAGTGAACACTGTTACGAACAAATCTAAAAATGGCGTGAATATACTATTCATCAAATCATAAACAACTCGGGAATTTGTAATACCCGAAAAGGCCTAGGAATAGACCCTGGAGTTTAATTGGAAAATGCGTAAACTGGCAAAAATGTCACTATGGATGACTCAATGACTCATGGTGGATACAACGAGTCATCGAAAGAAGTCATGGAATGGGGTATTCAGGGAGCAGTGGTGGCAACGGGATGGTGTAACGACTCATTGTCGTGAACAACGAGTCATTGAAACCGTGCACAAGCAGGACTGGATTAGGCTTAGGGAAAACAACGATGTAATCCCACGATTCGTAAGTGGTGAGGAACGACCCATTCTTTTTAAGTCGTAACCCATGGGTTGAGGGTTTCCAGTGCATCCTAATGGATGGAGACCCCGAGTGTGAACATTGGAAGGCACTAACAGTCGGGTGAGGCTCGTGGAAAGGAAAGTCGATTGGTCAAGGAGTTGACGACGATCAATCTAACGACCCAGCGTATTAAAGTAATGACTAACTCTGATGAGTCATGGGAAGGATCTGGAGATATGTTATGAGGCAGTGAATTTGACGACTGGAAGCACTACCACCTGTTGGGTCGGTTGTTGGTCCACCGGGGCCAGTTTTCAGGAAATAAATTTAAGGGTATTTCTAACTTTTCCATCCATTTAATTCTAAACTACGTCGCTTGGATATTTTATTAGTGTGATAAGAGGTGTTAAGTCCTTTATGCATGCCCATTCTCATGCAAGAACTTAGGAGATTTTCGGAGATTCAAGGTCTTCTTCCCCAAGTTTCCATCAATTTATTTGTGGGTATTCAAGGAACTTTGAGTCAATCCATTCCTGTGTATGGTTTTAGAATGGGTGGGAAATCTTCTCACCCATGCCCAAACTTCAAATTTAATCATGCATGAATTCTCCTATTCAAGACTATGGGGTTTTCTCAAATGCATGAAATGTGAACTCTCTTATGGCTATATTTAATTGAGTTTTAATTATTGAATTTTCAATGACGGGATGGTTTTATATTATTCTCATAAAAGATCAAGTTTAAATCTTTTTTAAACTTAAAATGCCCATTTGATGAAAGTTCATGAAGGTTATGATTTATGATGACTACTCTATAATTTGAGTTTATTACGATGGAAAACATGATTTCAAAGTTACCATGTTTATGAGCTTATTTGGATAGAATTGAATATGATGAAGTATTGGGCAATGCCTCCATGTTAAAGAATGATTTACCATTTATGACGGTTGCCAATGAAGAGGGCCTGTTTCTTGGCTAAGCATGTATTAAAGGGGACTAAATGATGGAAAATGTTATATTTTAGTCAATGAATCTTAATGCATGATGATATTGATTTGGCCGATGAGCCTAGATGCACATTTTTTAGAGCCGTGTCTAGTACCGAGTAGCCTGGCATTCAAAGGACTACGGTGTCTCATAACCATGTACCACAGTGGCTTCTAATGATATATTGTATTGATAATGATCCCTCAAATGTGATATCACGCTAATGCATGACCCTCGCCTGGAAAGCCAGGGTCCGCTCTGCCCACTTTAGTGAGATAATTGGGACATCATGAAAGCGCCCTACCATGATGTCCTACCACATTGTTCCGCATGTCTTATGTACTGTTATATATATATATATTATTGGCTGCCATGTTTTGACAATGTTTACTGTGATTACGATTATGAACGCTTTATGAATAATGTTAAAGCCTTGAGCCTTATGTTTTCTACGAGTTTATGATATATGCATGATGTCCTTCTCTTTGCGTTTACTTATGAGTCTTACTTTACTTTATAATGTCCGTCTTATTTCTTTACCTTTTGCATATTCGGTACATTTTAAGTACTGACTGCATACTTTCTATGTTGTATCGTTTCAAGGATACAAGGTTTGAATCTCAGGCCTATCCTCATCCTTAGTCCATCTCACTCACGCTTAGTCGATTGGTAAGTCCTCAAGTGTTCCGACAGGTCCGCTTTGATAGACTTTCGCGTTGTTTATGTTCAGTATTGGTCGGGTTAGTTGGGGGTGTTGTCCCATCAACCCATCTTATGTATTAGAGGCTTCTAGACAAGTATGTAGTACTTGGGATGTGTATATGTCCAAAAGATTTCATGTTATGCTATAAATACATTCCCGTTATGCTTTTATGCGATTATCGCTTGGCTTATTTGAATTAGATTAGTTTTATGCATGAACCATGGTCGATTGGGGGTTCCTCAGGGTCCCTCGTCCCGTGTCTATGATCCGAGTGTACGTTCGAGTCATGAAAAACTTAGTATCAGAGCCATAGGTTTGAAGTGTCCTAGGGTGTCCGAACGCCACGCTGGGCAGAGTCTTTTCATGGGTGTGAAGCACGCCACACTTATGACGAAGAGGCTACTAGAAGGTTAGGAAATATTCCTTCTTTTCATGTTCTATGTCGTACGATGAAAAGCATTTCCATCCTTCTTCTAATTCATGCGATTCTCAAGGGACAAGTGCACTATATTCCTAGAACATTGAACTAAGGAGGAATGGAAATGATGAAGGCCACTGAGATGGAAATGACCATCGCATCAGCAAGCCCCACCTGCTCAAGAGCTCCAAGCACCCAGGAGCCAGCTACCATGCTGAATTTCGGGTAGCTATTAAGATGTTGGCGCAGGCCTTGACTGCTCAGGTCAAACAAACAGGCTCGCTGCACAGTCCCAATGGCAATGCCGCACAACTCCTGGATTAGAGACTTCTTGAGGATGAACCTCCGAGTTCACGGGATCAAAGGTGGTTGAGGATCCATATAAGTTCATTGAAGGGATTCTGAAGGTCACTCAGGTTTTGGGGTGAAAAATGGGGAGTGTGCTACTCTGGCCTCATAAGCTAAAAGAGGTCGTCATATTTTATGCTGCTAATGGAAGGACAGCAGGCCGCGGGAGCGGGCCCTATCAAACAGAGATGAGTTCCACATGGCCTTTCTTGACAGGTTCTTCACTGGGAGATGAGGGAATTGAAAGCAGCTGATTTTGTTAACTTCAAGGAAAAAAATGACAGTGCTAGAGTATCTGCATGAGTTCACCTAGTTGTCAAAATACGCCCTGCAGTTGGTGATGGATCGAGGGCGCGAGTGAGTCGATTTGTTCATGGCGTGGCCGGTTATTTGACAAGGATTGTAGGACTGCTATGTTCCAACAAAATATGGACTTTCCTTGCGTAGTGTTGTATGCCCAGTAGATGGAGGCGACTCATGCGATGGAGAGACGCAATGTTTAGACAATTAGTCATGGGTTTTCACATTAGAGGTCCAACGGTGGCTACTGTCCAAAGTTTCAGCAGAGGTCACTTCTGCTAGCCCCAGCACCATCATCAGCTAGTGTCTCTATCCAGGCCTGGGGGTGATCAGAGTAGTAGGGCTTCAGGGTAGAGGGATCAGAGGGGCACCTAGTTAGAGTATACCTCTGTGTGGAAATGCTGCAAAGAGTCACATTCCTGGGAGCAGCTCGCTGGCCAGATGTATGCTATGGGTGTAGTAGATCTGGGCACATGTGCCGAGCATGCCTATATGCTAGATAGGGTGATGATAGGGGTCGTACATACCCTCGGCCAAGATGGTAGCAGCCCCAGCTCCATTTTGTTCGCAGGGAGCATCACCAGTGGAGGTGGCTGACGCACACAAAGCCGATTCTATGCCCTTACCTCATGCCAGGAGCAGGAGACTTCGCCAGACGTAGTCACTAGTATGTTGCATGTATTTCAAATTGATGTTTATGCCTTTCTAGATCTGAGAGATACCTTGTCTTTCATGACTCCTTACATTTCTAGTAGCCTTGAGTTAGTCCCAAACCTTATCGAGCCGCTTAATTTCAACACCCGATGGTGATTCGGTCATAGCTAGACGAGTATATAGAGAATGCACGGTCACTGTGTTGCATAAGGTTACTTCTGCAGACCTTTGTAGAGTTATCCATGAATGACTTTGACATTATTCTTGGTATGGATTGGTTGTTTTCATGTTATGCTTCTATTTTATTTCCTATCTTAAGTCTAGGAAGATGATCTCTAAAGGTTTCATGTACCACCTAGTTAGGGTTAAGGATGTTTTCTACAGAGTTTATGATATATGCATGATGTCCTTCTCTTATGTTTATTTATGAGTCTTATTTATTTTTAAATGCATGTCTTACTTACTCAGATACTCTAATACATTCCACGTACCGACCGCATACTTTCTTAAGTGCTGTATCAAGCCATGATACGTATCTATCCCAGGCTCATCCTCATCCTTAGTCCATCTCATCTTACGCTTTAGAGCCGATTGGTGAATCCTCGCTGTTCGAGGGCCATTTGATAGACTTTCATGTTGATTATGTTCAAACATTGGTCGGGTTAGTCAGGTGTTGTCCCATCAACCCATCTTATGTATTAGAGGTGTTTCAGACAAGTATGTAGTGCCTACTGTGTATATGTCCAGTATTTCCTAATGTTATGCTATAATTACATTCCTGTTATACTTTTATGATTATCGTTCCGCTTATTTGAATGAAATTAGTTGTATGCATGAACTATGGATCACCTCGGGTCCCCCGTCCCGTGTCTATAATCCGGAGTGTACGCTCGGGTCGCGGAAACATTTGTCAACCAATAAGACATAATATTTTAGACATAGCTAGTATGATCATCTTTGAGATTCAACGTTGTGATACATTGGCTCGATTTATGTTCTATGGTATTCCGCCTTTCGCTCACATGTTCATGTTGTTTTCAGCTTTTGATTATGTTATTAAATCATTACATGTATGTACCATGGGTTAGAATGAGCCATTTGTGGTTCTAGGTCCCATGTCTCGATACGAGTTCCTAGCTCAAGTCATGATACCCCTCTACTGCAATCGTGGTGCCAGCGGTGGCCGATGAACTCAATGGTTTACATCGTGTGCTTTGGTCACCCTCGCCAGCCTTGGCTGCCTCAACAACTTCTCTATCAATCCGCTAAATGTGGCTCACCCAAAGGGTCCTTTCCACCTGCAAGTTCTTTGGGTGCAGCAACTAAGCTCTTGGCTCCTCTATCTCTCTCCTATAGCTCAAACATGTGTTTCTTCACGCCCAAAACCAGAGGCCAACTGGCTCCCGATACTGAACACAGAAGTCAATATATAGAATCTCGTAACTGTAACACCTAAGTCTTCTAGGACACCTGTCACAATCAATTAGAGTAAACATCTAGACCTATAAGGTCTCAACTAGCACAAATAAATAACTGAAATTCTGACAAGGCCATAACTATTTTAAACCAAGCAACGGAAAGCCGACAAGGCCACAAACTGAATAATACTATACATACTAAGTCCACAAAGACTCTAATGACTAAACTAAAATGATGGTCAGAACAGGGCTCCGACCTACCCGTAACTATAACTCAAAACTCATGCTGAAATAACTAAGCCCCAGCTCCAAGAAGAAAGGAGCATATCAACACAGTCCGCACTTCATCTCACGAACTACGCAGAATCGAAATCCTGTTCTGCCTGCACTTTGCGGCATGAACGCAAGTCCCTAGGCGAAGGAACGTAATTACGAATGAAATGTATCTGTATGTAAGAGTGAACACTGTAAATATATAAGATAACAATGATAATTGAACCAGAAACAAGGAATAGTAACAACCTGGAATCTTGAAGCCGAAACCCGACAATAAGTCAATACTAAAGTGCACATGCAACCAAGTAATGCACAAGAAAATACAACTGTAATGCTGGTAGCCAGCCAACCAAAAAAGCCATATAAAAATGCCCCCAAATTTCCGGTGTACAATACAGGGGTAAAATAAAATATCTCTAGCCTGTGTACTATACCAGGGTAAAATAAAAATATCTACAGCCGGTATATCATACCGGGATAAAATAAAAATATCTCCAGTTGGTGTACCATACCGAGATAAAATAAAAATATCTCCACCCGGTGTAATACCGGAGTAAAAAAAAAAATTCTCAATCATAATCATAAATGGAGCCGATAGGGCTTATATTGAGTCAATTTAACTAATATGGCATTGAAATGATAAATGATAAATATGTGGCCAGAATAGACCTCTTTCATAACATATAAATTCAAGTGAACAATATACCGTGTAAAATTAGCAAATATGCGCATATATCACGTAAAGCTATCAAATTATATACAAACATGTCAACTCAGTGACTCGACGGACCTTCAAAAGGTTTAGACAACATAAGAACTTTAATAGGCTTATAAGAATTGTCCTAAAAATAATCTTACCAATTTAACATTTTTGTTGAGTAGAAGCACATAGTTCTCATTTCTATACAATCCTTTAACATCTAGGAACTACATATATATAATGTCCACAGGTGGTTCCTTTACATGTATCGACAATTATATACTCGAATTCTATTATTAAACTTATCACATTGATGAGTACATATAGTTCTTAATTCATTTGTATTATTTGAAGGAAAACATGGAAATTATAACTTGGAACTTCGAGTTATTTGTCATAAAGCTTAACATATACATAGAGCTGAAAGCTGAACTATAGACATACAACGTATGAGGTTTCTGTATCATGTATAAACTCATATTTAGTTAACCGACTGACCTCTAGGAGACTTCCTGGTATTCAAAGTTCTGAGCTTAACTGATCAGTATCATAGAATGTGCTTATACTTACTTAGACATTAGGAACATCGGTACATGGGAGAATCTCTCCTATGAATTTAAGAAATTCAAATGATAACTCAACAAGAGCTAAACATATGGATGTATGACTTGAATATAACTGAAAGAATTCAACTATATGCTATAACATGAAAATCATATACATTAAGACTTCTGATTGGAAAGATTTACAAAGACTAGAGTTCTTAGACTTGTACGCAACTTCAAATACTTGATCGTGACATTAGCATGATTCTCGGAATATTATCTCTTGAAAACTTCTTAGATTAACATTACACACTTCATGTCACGACCCGAGTTTACACCCTAGTCATAACACGGGACAAGAAACCCCTAGTCAAACTCATACATAAGGGTCAAGTACTGATCATTTAATGAGAGCCAAAGATGAAACTAGTATCATACACCGTGCTGGACATCTGCTGGTAAATGAATCTGTATTATGCTAGATCTTTTTTAAACTAAAGTCTGAACTATATGAAGCTGAACCAGACTGATAATATAACTGAGGGAGTCATTCTCTGCTACGGAGAGTCCTAACTGAACTAAGGGAGTCATTCTCTGCTATGGAGAGTCCTAACTGAACTAGGGAGTCATTCTATGCTATGGAGAGTCCTAACTGAACTAGGGAGTCATTCTCTGCTATGGAGAGTCCCAACTGAACTAAGGAATCCATTCTCTGCTATGGAGAGTCCCAACTAAACTAGGGAGTCATTCTCTGCTATGGAGAGTCCTGATTCAACTAAGGGAGTCATTCTCTACTATGGAGAATCCCAACTGATCTAGGGAGTCATTCTCTCCTGTGGAGAGGCCCGAGTTGACCAAGGGAAACATTCTTGGCTATGGAGAGTCCCTAGCTGAATAGAACATGAGGAGTACTGATCCGACATTATACATATGTTCTATGCTACAACAACTAATCAGAATCATGAGAATTTACTGGTTTCGTCATACAACATTCATTTAGAAGGATTAGGGCTACTTTCTACAAACAACAAGCCCAAACATCTGAAGGATCATTCTCATGCTTTGTCATCATAGTTCATATCGTCATGGCACCAAATCAACATTTAATTCACACATCTTACATTTACAAACATCTACAAATTCATATCATACATTACACTTCCACAACATTCAAGTCCCGAGTTCATAACACAAGACATATAGCATAGAGTCATGTAGAATCCGTAGGTCATATTCACACTTTAACATAGATACATTGATTCATATATTTACACTTACGGAAAGGCCATATACTTAACTCATACCTTAAACATGTACAACAAGATCATGGTAGGAGCATATATTTACTTCAATGAACCTGTTTCAAAATTTACTCCGATTCATAAAGAAAACACGATAATTATGCCGTTATCATAGGTTTACCTCCTATCCAAAACATTTCCATCGAAAACATAACGGAAACACATACATATTTTCAATTGATCAAGCCCATAAGTTCTAATCTCATCTCAACATTTTTATAAATTCGTATATTCTATTTTTAATGGAATTCTTACGATCTTCACATATCTTAGGCTTTGATACAAGTTCTTGGTATAGTAAAATGAACAATAACAAAATCTCAATCAAAGTGTTACGCTATCACATGAAGGAAATCCCATAATCATTCGCTTTCACCATTTAGCACATAATTCGAGATATTGAAATAATCCGATAAGCATCATTAACTTTTAATTCTAATGGGTCTTAAAATTCATAGAAGATTTAGAAGAAATCATCCACAAATCAAAACCCTATATCATGCTTTTCTAGAATAATGAAATTGGGTTTTTGATAAAACATTTTGGGGCACAAGGATGGAAGGATATCCTTATTGAAAAACCCACATTCCCGATTCAAGAAGAAACCCCCACTTGAACTTGCACCTTGAATCCTTGAGGAACCCTTGATGAATCCTTGAGTCTTGAAAGAGAGGAGGAAGAAGAGTTTGAGAGTATTTTGGTGTAGTATGAGGGTTTAGGCTAGTTATTCCCTCCAAAACGTCCCATAATATGCTCAAAAAGGGGTAATTTAGGATTTAGAAGCATAGGATTTTATGAAAACACCCCTAAAAAAACGCAGGAAAATTCCACCTACCAGTCCCCACGGGGCACTCCACGAGTCGTGGGGTTGACAATGACTCGTGGGGCCCTACCGTGGAGTACACTAGATGATTTCTCAAAATTTCCTCGCATCAGCCGATGACTCACTTAACGATTCGTTGTCTGGAATGACGACTCGTGACCTCCTTCCGTCATCCCCACTACCTGAGACCCTATCCTGGAACTCTAGCCTCCACCCGATTGCCGACTTAACGAGTCATTGCCTGTCTCACGATTTGGTGGGTCATCCGTTGCCACTGAAGCCCATGATTTCCTACCTCTCCTTCCCACGACTGCCCTGACGAGTTGTTACCTAACACGACAAATTGTCAAGTCATTTGTGGTCAATAGATCTGCTTCACTTCCTGAATGCTCCTCATAGGCTCAACAACGGCTTTAGGTAACCTAACGAGTCATTCCACGACTCGTTCTGAGGCAATTCCTGCTGGTTTTTCTGCTGAACTCCATCTACCTCTGGGTCTGGTCTTAGGAACATCCGGGATGTTTCAATATCTCCCCCTTGGGAACATTCATCCTCGAATGTTGGCTAAATGTACCGAAAGGTTAGGGACAGAACTGAAATCCCAAAGCTGATCAATTACAGCTGAAACAATGGAGTATCTAACTTCGGGTTGACCCTACCCATCTGAACTGAATATCTAAATCATACATGTATGATAAGGCGTGAGAGGAACTTAAGGACATGAAACTGACATGGGACTAGATAGAACACTAAGAAGGATTCTTTCCCTCTAATTGGCATTGATCTGATACAGACTGAGCCTTCGTTCCGAAGTCACTTTCTATTACGGGGTTAGATTTCATGATATCTGGTCTAGCCGAAAATAAAGGACTCATGAACATGAATCATTCATAACATCTATAACTGAGCAAATACATGAGCTAACCTGATTCTACTGAGCTACCAAGAAACTTCTAAGGATTGAGTTCCATCTGATCATACTGGAAAACATAAGTT
Source organism: Datura stramonium (assembly GCA_018107945.1). Lineage (NCBI taxonomy): Eukaryota > Viridiplantae > Streptophyta > Magnoliopsida > Solanales > Solanaceae > Datura > Datura stramonium. Next base: position 271,818 of record JACEIK010000803.1, read on the forward strand.
AATGCACATAACTGATTCATAACATGAGGATGAGCCTTAAAGATTCATAGAGTAAGACTGGTGTCGCTGTTTTAAGCGGTTATTTAGAAATTCTGGGAGTCTGCACATAGGTATGGCATAAATTAGCTTCAACTGAAATACAAGATAAGTTATCTGAACCTGAAGGGATTGACATATCACACTGTTAGGGCTTGAACTCCTCTATTAGCATACTCAAGATTCGACTTGTTGTACATACTTACCATCTCACCCTTAGTTTAAAGCCGTCATTATAAGGCTCGTGAATCTTTCTTAAGGTCGGGGCTAAATCACCAACTCCTTGCTTTTCTTTCACCTCTAACCTTCACTTCAAGCCTTACACTAACATCTTTTCACATCACACAATGATTATTTACTTTCAACAACAATCACAAAGCTCCTTATTTAATACTGTGATTCTGGGGTCAGCAACACACAAAGAGTAATGCAAGATTCACAACATACCTGTGGCCACTACTGGCAACTTGCCCTTATCTTGGTGTGTTGTTACAGTATAGGAGCGATTTTGACATCGTCCGCCACCCACGCTAGATAATGCACACTACTGAAGTAGACGAGCCATTAGAGCTATTGAAGAGGTGGACGAGGATCTACTCTCTCTTTGCTTAGCCACTGCGCAATCTCGGTGCTTATGGCCCGATATGCCACACCAAAAACAAACATCTGAGCCGGCCATGCATTCTCCCAAATGGTGCTTCTCGTAGCTGGTACACAACGGATACGTAATATCCCTTACCCTGGGTTTGTACGGAGCAGTGACTATCGAAAGTGCTGGGGCTGATGATTTCTACTGGGAATGTGAGCAGGTTCCACCACTCATCCTCTTTGGGGAAAACTCTGAATCTCCTATCGTGGCCCTCTTGGCCTCTCTCTCTCTTTCCTTCACCTGTTCCGCTTCCATTTGTTGAGAGAATATCACCAAACATGGAAAATATATATCCCTATGCAACATGGTAGTCCTGCACTCATTAACCAAGGAGTCTGACACTCCATTCACAAACCTGCTTACTCAGGCCCTCTGGTCGGCTACCATCTTCGATGCATACTTGGATAACCGGGTAAACTCCAACGCGTACTCCTGGATAGTCATGTCATTCTGTCTCATGTTGATGAATTCTGCAGCCTATGCCTCTCTCAACTCCCTAGGGAAAAACCTGTCCAGGAATGCAGTCATAAATTCATCCTAACCTACAGGGCCTGCTCCAATTCCCCGACTGTCCTCCACAGACAAAACCATATATACGCGACTTCTTTCAGCTGGTAGGAGTCTAAGTCTGTGCTCTCAGTTCCCGTCACTCCCATGATTTGGGTAATTTTATGGATCTCTTCCAAGAACTCATACGGGTCCTCATCCACCTTTGACCCTTAGAACTCAGGTTGGTTCATTTTGAGAAAGTCTCTTACCCTTGCTACTGCCACATTCCTATTCTGGGAAACACGGGCCATCGCTTGCTGATTAATCTGGGCGGTCGTGGCCTGTGCCAACATATTAAGGGTTTCCCAGAACTCGGCATGAGTAACATGATCGTCCATTGGGTTCGCCAGGGCTGGTGGTGCCTGCTGGTGGCCGTTACCGTTACTTCTTTCATTCGCTCTTATGGGAGGCATTATCTGCGAGCGCGTAAAGCACAACTCATGGGAGGAACTATTTAGAGTTTCATACTCTACGCACGATAAGAATCATGAAGAAAAGGGAACATTCCTAAAACGTCTCGTAGCCTCTTCGTCATAAATGTGGTGCGCTTCACCCCCATTAAGAAGACTCTACTTAACGTGGCTTTCAGACACCGTAGGAAACTCCAAACCTTTGCTCTAATACCAAGTTTGTCACAACCTGAGTTTACACCCTAGTCGTAATACGAGACAAGAAACCCCGACAGGCTCCAAGTCGACCCATGGAATAATCATAGTATAACACGTAACAATATAAACAACTAATAAAAACATAACTGAGCAGAAGCTAACTTTAAGGAGTAAAATTTAAACCTAAGGACATGATCTAACAAAACATAATACATAGGATAAATCTGATTACACATGTCTGAAAGCATCTAGTAAACTGATGAGTTGCTGGGACAGGTCCCTAGCTAACTCCTGAAGACTGAAAACTGAAATATAACGAAAAAAAGAAACATCGATCTCATCCTCGAGAGATGAGAATTCACCACAATCTGTTGAGATGTGAGAAAGAGCGTGTCTACCCCCAATGCTGAGTTCGGGTACCTGAATCTATATCATGAAACGATATAGTACATAAAGTATGCGGTCAGTACTTGGAATGTAGTGAGCATACAGGGAAAACGTAAACAAACTGAACACACAAGTATACAAGAAGGAAATGAATTGAATACATCAACATGTAATTGATTTAGAATGAAACAAGCCTCTTTTGAGTCACATACACATATCTACATGGAAATTTCATTTTGGAACTCATATTCTGAAGCATCATCAAGCTCATACATAAGGGTCAAGTACTGATCATTTAATGAGAGCCTAAGATGAAACTAGTATCATACACCGTGCTGCAGATCTGCTGGTAAACGAATCTGTATTATGCTATATCTATTTTTAAACTGAAGTCTGAACTATATGGAGCTGAACCACACTAATAATATAACTAAGGGAGTCATTCTCTGCTATGGAGAGTTCTAACAAAACAAAGGGAGTCATTCCCTGCTATGGAGAGTCCCAACTGAACTAAGGGAGTCATTCTCTGCTATGGAGAGTCCCAACTGAACTAGGGAGTCATTCTCTGCTATGGAGAGGCCTAACTGAACTCAGGGAGTCATTCTCTACTATGGAGAGTCCCAACTGAACAAGGGAGTCATTCTCTACTAGGGAGAGTCCCGACTGAACTAAGGGAGTCATTCTCTGCTATGGAGAGTCCCAACTAAACGAGGGAGTCATTCTCTGCTATGGAGAGTCACGAGCTGACCAAGGGAAACATTCTCGGCTATGGAGAGTGCCTGGTTGACTAGAACATGAGGAGTACCGATCCCACATTATACATCTAGTCTATGCTAGTACAACTAATTAGAAACATGAGCATTTACTGATTTTATCATACAACATTTTTTTAGAAGGATTAGGCCTACTTTCTACTAACAACAAGCCCAAACGTCTTAAGGATTATTCTCATACTTTATCATCATATTTCATATAATCATTGTACCAAATCAACATTTAATTCACACATCTTAAATTTACGAACATCTATAGATTCATATCATACATTACACTTTCACAATATTCAAGTCCCGAGTTCATAACGCAAGACGTATAGCATAGAATCATGTAGAATCCGTAGGTCCAATTCACACTTTAACATAGATACATTGATTCATATATTTTACACTAACAAAAAGACCATATACTTAACTCATACCTTAAACATGTACAACAAGATCANCTTAACTCATACCTTAAACATGTACAACAAGATCATGGTAGGAGCATATATTTACTTCATGGAACCCATTTTGAAGTTTACTCCGATTCATAAAGAAAACATGATAATTACGCCATTATGATAGGTTTACCTCCTACCCAAAACATTTCCATCGAAAACATAATGGAAACACATACATACTTTTAATTGATCAAGCCCATAAGTTCTAATCTAATCTCAACATTTTTATAAATTCATATATTCTAGTTTTTAATGGAATTATTATGATCTTCACATATCTTAGGCTTTGATACAAGTTCTTGGTATAATCGAATGAACAATAAAAAAATCCCAATCAAAGTGTTATGCTATCTCATGAAGGAAATCCCATAATCATGCATTATCACCATTTAACACATAATTTGAGATACTGAAATAATCCCATAAGCATCTTTAACTTTTAATTCTAATGGGTCTTAAAATTCATAGAAGATATAGAAGAAATCATCCTTAAATCGAAATCCTAGGTCATGCTTTTCTAGAATAATGAAATCGGGTTTTTGATAAAACATTTTGGGGCACAAGGATGGAAGGATATCCTTGTTGAAAAACCCACATACCTAATTCAAGAAGATACCCCCACTTGAACTTGCACCTTGAAGCATTGACACGATGGCCCTTATGAGTCGTTAACTGACACGATGACTTCTCAGGTCGTCTATGGTCGTTGGACCTATTGCACTTCTCGACTGCTCCTCATTGCCTTGACCACGATCCATTAGGTAACCTAATGAGTCGTTACACGACTTGTTCTTAGGCAAATCCTATAGGTTTTTCTGCTGAACTCCATCTTAGGAACATCCGAGGTGTTACACTTCAACATAACTTAGGGACATGAAAACATAACTTAAGAATCTGAGATTTGGATTTGTTCGGTTTGGGAACTCATAAGCAACTCTCTAAGTGTTTCCTTATAGGCAAAAAGGACTTATAGCCATAATTCAGACGATGCGAGATTGACTTACACAACGTTGTAATTAATTGAGGAGCTTAAGAAAGCTAGGCATCACTATGCGTTGCTTTGAAGCTTTAGGATTTACCCCGCTAAGATTTGAAAGATAATTTTAACACCAGAATGGATTACTTAACAAAATCATTTGAAAACACAACAAAAAACTTCTCTTTAACTTGAGTTACTAACTCAAAAACATTTGATTCTAGTCATTTCATAAGAAGTTAACACTTTACTGGTTATTCATCAACTTAACACATACTGAACAGAAACAACTTTATTTATAACTCTTTTACTAAACGTCTTTATAACAGGGATAATCTTCCTAACTATTTTCCTAACTTGTTCACAATTGTAACCCGTATCGTCTAATTTAACAACCTTCAACTATACTTTCCTTATTCATCTTAACTTTTTTGCAAAACATGATTCACTCTACACTCAAGTCTTTACTCTCGTGTTCACTATTCCATCAATTCCTTTACGCACTTACCTCTTTACCTAATTGACAACTTTATCTGCCAAATCTTGTCTTGCTTATATTTTAATTTTTTTCAAAGGTTCTAGAAAGCAATTACGGGCAGAGAGCATATTACTCACATATTACCTTAAAAGGTCTAACATTTACTCTTATCTTCCCTTTTTATAACGTCACAAAAAGATTAAAACCTTGGCCACGCTTACCTCGTTAACATCTATCGACTTAGCCTATTCGTTATGCGGCGCTTGCTTAGCTTTAAGGAGATGAAACATAAAATCTCCTTTTTACCTTAAGCACTTTAAAACATAAACTTATAGGAGGGAATATCCATATTATGAAAATGTCATTTCAATAAGCTCGTTTACCCTCAATCGGCTTAGTGTCATCTTAATAGCTTCAGCGATCCCACGTTGTTGTCTTAGCATTTCTAACCAATTTCACTAAGTGACCAGATATTAACATATATTAAATATCACATATACAATATAATGCAAAGGACCAGCTAATGGTGCCAACGTTGAGGGGACTTCAGACTCGATTTACAACTACGACAATAATCATATAAAAATTACGTCTTTCGCTTCACATTTGTTCGTTTCAACCATTCTTAACGATTCAAGCTTTATGCCTAGTACTTCCAACCCTTTGGACAGAATCAGACATACCTCAACATGATTTTAAAAACATAGGAATATTGATCCTTTCAATGACTGAGTTTCGTGCTTGAGAAACAAGGAAAGGGGATGCCTTTACATACCTTGGCACGTCGACTCTAATTTTTACGAAAACCATCCTTTAAAGCTTACACCTTAAGGCTCCTTCCAAGTACAATTTACAAACACAACAAGCAGCAACTTTACTTCACCAAAGTTCTCAAAAAAGTGGGCAGCAACGTGCCACAAGAACATACAAAGAAACAACAACACAAAACTACAACATTCTCCAAGTTTTAAACTCATAAACTCAAAGAAATCAAAAAGGGAATTACTTACTCTTTCTTGGAGATGTTATTAGCTAAAGTAGGAGTAGACTCCTACTCTTTCCTCTATGTAGAAGCCGCTAAAATCGCAGCAACACAACAATCAATAACAAGACAACAACAAGCCGTGGCTTTCTTCCAAGGGTCTCTTCCCAAAGCCCAAAAGAGAAAGGAGTGAAGTTTCTTACCTGGGATATCTTTTCACCATGTGATGGGGCCTTTAATTCTGTGATTTTTTTTTAAAAAGAGGTGAAACGGAGTAGAAATGAGCTTTTTAGCTCAAAATTACTTCATATAGGCGGGTTGGACGATGCCCGCATGCGGCGCCCGTGCGACGTGACCTCGCGCGTGCGCACCTGCTGCCTGCCTGTCTCGGCCCCCGCGTGCCACGACGCTTTCCCTGCCGATAGTGCTTTCTTCAAACGAGCATAAATTCTTACTCCGAATTCTGATTGATGAGCGATTTTTTCACTGTAAACTAGACTCAAATAACTTTCATTTGATAGGTTAGAGGAGTTCTAAATCATTATATATTTGGAGATATNTAGATTGTACGATATATTTGGAGATATGTGCTTTTAAAGTTGACCCTTACTTACAAACTTCACATACTCTTCGCTTTTCCCTTTGCACATGTTTCCCTCCTTACCTAAAGCCAACATACAACCCATAATTCCCTTAATATGACATATAAACATCAAATAATCATCAAAATTTTTTTGAGGTGTATCATCCTCCCCCCTCCCCCATTAAAATTATTCGTCCTCAAATGAGGGTTATACCTCGGTAGTTGTAACTTTAGCCAATCTTTAACTTTTTCATGCCTTGCGTCATAAACATACATTCCATTTTTTGTAAGCACATCACCTTTCTATTGCCGCTTCATATCAAATCGTACTTACTCAACTCCATCTATTTGTCTGACATAAGATAGGCATGCTTTAATACCATATAATCGGTAACTTTTCTAACCCTAAGAAAATTTATACACGAAGACGAGAGTTATGGTTTACTCCAATACTAATTTTCCATTCATACTTTTAGGAAATATCACAGAAAAAGTGAAAATTACTACTTAACCACTTAACATATTGAATCAGTGTCAAACCTAAAATTGCACTTTTACCACGGCTTGTCACTGCCTATCTTGGAAACGGGAGCTAAAAGAAACTGTAGTCTAATCTAGGGATAATTTAGAGACTAAATCTCAAGGAGAAGCTGACTATCTGGCTGTCGGGGTTTTCAAGCACTACGCAGGTCCTTAAATAGTCTTGTCAACCTGGTCTTCTTACTCTACTCTACTTCTTTGTTAGTACATGGGAGATGATGAATCAAATCATCTGTCTTTTGAGAAAATATTAACATCTGAGAAGTAGTCATTTCTGTCTGGGTAGACATTCCCAAACACTCTCAAATCAGATGGGGTCCCAAACCTAATATAATCATTATACTCTATCCCTCGTATTCCGTACCCTATGAACATATTGGGCCAAAGAATAAAACCTGATACTATATTCGTGAATACTCATGCTTCCCTGCTTTAGGTATAAAAACATACTAACACGAACCCGTTGAAGTTCCTATGGCACGTACTGATCCATAAAAGCTACGGGATTTAGGCTCAAAACCCACGGGCACTAGAGCTCTCAACAGTATTTCCCTTGGACCCCGCCATTAATTTCAATAGTTAATCTTGAAATGTCACTACTTGGGTTAACCTCTGAAATGATTTCTCAAAATCTCATCCCTTTGACATACCTGAAGGTGCTGGAGGATAAACAATTATACCTCCTTCTGACTCTACCAGAACTAGGACAACATAAGGGGCTGAATCCCTTCCCATGGTAGCTCTGACTGGAACTAGAGAACTATAACATGGGGAGTAAAACAAACTCACCTTGAGCCTCTAATCTATCTCAAATAATGGAAGGATGGAGACTGGGACCCTCATCTAGCATCAATTCCAATAAATCTTATAGAGATATGCCTTACTGTAGGCGAATTCTGAAACATAGGAAAGATTTAGATTTCAAACACTTGTTACATCTTTGCTCTATAGCACGATCTATTAATGAACAAAGTGAAACAACTCCTAAATGCCCTGTAGCCTCCTGATTATAAAAATGGTGCACAACATACCCATAAGAAAGATTCTACTAGACACGACTTGTGGACTCCCCGGGATACGACTTTGCCCTGATACCAAGTTTGTCACGCCCCGAAACTGGGGGAGGGCAAAACTGGCTCCCGATACTTGACTGATCGAGAAGACGACTATATAGCATCAATAACTGTAACACCTAGGACTTCCAGGACACCTGTCACAATCAACTAGAGTAAACATCTGGACCCATAAGGTCTCAACTACCACAAATAAATAACTGAAATGCCGACAAGGCCATGGCTATGCTAAACCAAGCAATGGAAAGTAGACATGGACACAAACTGAATAATACTATACATACTAAGTCCACAAAGCCTTTAATGAGTAAACTGAACTGATGGTCGAAACAGGGCTCCGACCTACCCATAACTATAACTCAAAACTCAAGCTGAAATAACTAAGCCCTAGCTTCAGGAAGAAAGGAGCATATCAACACATCCACTGATCTCACGAACTGCTACTGCAACTGGAAATCCCAGCCTCTGCCTGCACCTGCAGCATTTATGCAAGTCCCCAGGCGATGGGACGTCAGTACGAATGAAATTTACTGGTTTGTAAGGATGAAAACTGTAAATATATAAGATAACAATGATAACTTAGCCCAAAAATAAGGAATAGTAACAACCTGGAATCTTGGAAGATGAAACCTGATAATAAGTCAATACTAAAGTTGAAATGCAACCAAGTAATGTAGAAGAAAAACTATAACTGTAATGCCGGTGGCCAGCCAACCATAAAAGCCATATAAAACTGCCTCCAGTGGATGTACAATATCGGGGTAAAATAAAATATCTCCAGCGGGTGTACCATACCGGGGTAAAATGAAAATATCTCCAGTCGGTGTATCATACTGGGGTAAAATAAAAATATCTCCAGCCGGTGTACCATACTGGGTAAAATAAAAATATCTCCAGCCGGTGCTCAATCAGTGATAAATGCTCATCCCAGCTACCTCTGANATACTGGGGTAAAATAAAAATATCTCCAGCCGGTGTACCATACTGGGTAAAATAAAAATATCTCCAGCCGGTGTACATACCGAGATAAAATAAAAATATTCTCAATCATAATCATAAATGGAGTCGATAGGATTTACATTGAGTCAATTTAACTAATATGGCATTGAAATGATAAATGATAAATCTGTGGCCGGAATAGGCCTCTTTCGTAACGTATAAATGCAAGTGAGCACACATACCATTTAAAATTAACAAATATGCACATATATCACGTAAATCTATCATATTATATACAAACATGTCAACTCGATGACTTGGTGGACCTTCAGGAGGTTTAGACAACATAAGAACTTTAGTAGGCTTATAAACAATGTTCTAAAAATAATCTTACCAATTTAACGTATCTGTTGAGTAGAAGCACATAGTTCTCATTTCTATAAAATCCTTTAACATCTAGGAACTACATATATATACTGCCCACAGGGTGGTTCCTTTACATGTATCGACAACTCTATACTCGAATTCTATTATTAAACTTATCACATTGATGAGCATATATAGTTCTTAATTCATTTGTCTTATTTGAAGGAAAACATGAAAATTATAACTTTGAACTTGGAGTTGTTTGTCATAATGCTTAGCATATACATAGATCTGAGAGCTGAACTATAGACATACAACGTATGAGGTTTCTGTATCACGTATAAACTCGTATTTAGTTAACCGACTGACCTCTAGGAAACTTCCTGGTATTCAAAGTTCTGATCTTAACTAATCAGTATCATAGCATGTGCTTATACTTACTTAGACATTAGGAACATTGGTACATGGGAGAATCTCTTCTCTGAATTTAGGAAATTCAAATGATAACTCAACAAAAGCTAAACATATGGATGTATGACTTGAATATAACTGAAAGAATTCAACTTTATGCTATAACATGAAAATCATATACATTAAGACTTTTACTAGAAAGACTTATAAAGATTTGAGTTCTTAGACTTATACGCGATTTCAAATACTTGATCGAGACATTAGCATGATTCTCGGAAGATGATCTCTTGAAAACTTCTTAGATTAGCATAACACACTTCAACATATCTTTGGGACATGAAGAAATAACTTAAGAATCTGAGATTTGGATTTGTTTGGCTTGGGAACTCATAAGCAACTCTCTAAGTGTTGCCTTATAGGAAAAAAAGGACGTATAACCGTAATTCGGACGATGTTGGATTGACTTACACAACTTTGTAATTAAATGAGGAGCTTAAGAAAGTTAGGAATCACTATCCGTAGCTTAGAAGCTTTAGGATTTACCCCTCTAATATTTGAAAGATAATTTCAATACCAGAATGGATAAATTAACAAAATCGTTTAAAAACATAATGAAAATCTTCCCTTTAACTTGAGTTACTATATAAAAACAATTCGATTCTAGTCATTTCATAAGAAGTTAACACTTTACTGGCCATTCATCAACTTAACACATACTGAATAGAAACAACAATATTTGTAAATCTTTTACTAAACGTCTTTAGAACAGGGTTAATCTTCCTAGCTATTTGCCTAACTTGTTCACAATTATAACCCGTATCATCTAATTTAACAACCTTTAGATCTACTTTCCTTATTCATATTAACTTCTTTTCCAAACATAATTCAATCTACACTCAAGTCTTTAGTCTCATTTTCACTATTCCATCAATTATTATTCGCACTTACCTCTTTACTTGATTGACAACTTTATCTGCTAAACCTCGTCTTGCTTATGTTTTAATGTTGTTCAAAGGTTCTAAAAATCAATTAGGGGAAGAGAGAATATTACTCACATATTACCTTAAAAGGTCTAACATTTACTCTTATCTTCCCTTTGTATAACGTCACAAAATGATTAACAACTTAGCCATGCTTTCCTTGTTAACATCTATCGACTTAGCTTATTCGTTACGCGACTCTTTCTTATCTTTAAGGAGGTGAAACATAAAATATCCTTTTTACCTTAAGCACATTAAAACATAAACTTATAGGAGGGAATAACCATAATATGAAAATGTCATTTCAATAAGCTCGTTTAACCTCAATCGGCTTAGCGTCATCTTCTTAGCTTAAGTTTGATCACACGTGGTCATCTTAGCATTTCTTACCAATTTCACTAAGTGACCTGATATTAACATATATTCAATATCACACATACAATATACTGTAAAGGACCATCTCAAGGTGCCCACGTTAAGGGGACTTCAGACTCGATTTACAATTACGACAACAATCGTATAAAAATTACGTCTTTCTCTTCACATTTGTTCGCTTCAACCATTCTTAACGATCCAAGATTTATGCCAAGTACTTCCAACCCTTTGTACAGAATAATATACCTCATTATGATTTTAAAAACATAGGAATATTGATCCTTTCAATGACTTAGTTTTGTGCTTGAGAAACAAGGAAAGGGGACTCCTTTACATACCTTGGCACGTCAACTCTTATTTTGTTGAAAACCTTTCTTTCAAGCTTAAACCTTAAGGCTCCTTCCATGTTCAATTTACAAACACAACAAGCAGCAACTTCACTTCACCAAAGTTCTCAAAAAATTGGGCAGCAACATGCCACAAGAACACACAAAGAAAAAACATCACAATACTACAACATTCTCCAAGTTTTAACCTCATAAACTCAAAGAAATCAAAAAGGGAATTACATACCCTTTATTAAAGATGTTATTAGCTAAAGTAGGAGTAGACTCCTACTCTTTCCTCTACCTAGAATGAGATAACAACGCAGCAAAACCACAATCAACAACAAGACAAATACAAGCCATGAATTTGTTGCAAGGGTCTCTTCCCAAAGCCCAAAAGAGACAAGAGTGGAGTATCTTACCTGGGATATCTTTTCACCATGTGATAGAACTTTTAGTTATGTGATTTTTTTTAAAATGAGGTGAAATAGAGTAGAAATGAACTTTTTAACTAAAAATTACTTCATATAGGCGGGCTGGGCGGTGCCCGCGTGGGGCGCCCATGTAACGTGCCCTCGAGCACGCGCGCCTACTGCTTGCCTGTTTCGGCGCCCGCGCGCCATGACCCTTTCCCTTCTGATAGTGTTGTCTTCAAACGAGCATAATATTTACTCCGAATTCTGATTGATGAGTGGTTTTTTCACTGTAAACTACACTCATATACCTTTCATTTCATAGGTTATAGGACTTATAAATCATTATATATTTGGAGATATGTCCGTTTAACGTTGATCCTTACTTACAAACTTCACATACTCTTCTCTTTTCCCTTTCACATGTTTCCCTCCCCACCTACATCTAACATATAACCCATAATTCCCTTAATACAACATATGAACATCAAATAATAATCAATTTTTTTTGAGGTGTAACATGCTTGTCATGATACTATAGGCTGGCTGCTGCCTCCCACTTGCGCTCCTTCCTTTCTCTTCTCTTCCTCACCCTGTAGGTACCCTCATCACTACCTCCATGGCTCTTTTTCTCCCTTTATCTTTATTTGCTGACTTGGTAGCCCAGAATTCTCCTAGATCAAGCTCCTCATCTTGATCATCCTCAAACATTAACATGGTAGAGGTTGTCAATATAGTCGACTGCATAGATGACAACTCAGCTACCTAGGTCCATAGAGACCCAATCTTAACTGTCAGGTTCCCCACATCTGATTGCTCCACTAACCATTCATTCAGTCGAAGCTCAAAGCTATCTAGCCTGCTATGTAGCCCTCTAAAGCCTCCTCAATCTTAGCCTTGACCCAATGCTTGACCTGCTCCATCATCACATTGACCTTTTTCTTGGTCAATGTCAGCCTCTTGGCTAGCTTCTGAAGGAAGGCGTGGGCCACCAAAATGAAACCTAAAGGCACCTGCCCCATTGTGTCCAGTGGAGGTGCAGAGGACATGCTGGGGGCAGCTGTAGTGTGGCTGGCTTCAGTGGCTAGTGTTTCACTCCGCTCAACAGAGGTGAGGGCATCTACCTACTCACCCCAGCTGGCTGGGTTGGTTGGATTGCTGCTGGTAGTCTAACCTGACTGACTCGGTTCATATCGTCTCAGATTTGCCTCCTACTCTAACATCCACCTCATTTATCACCCTCATGTCGAACTTTATGCAAAGTACACAAATGAGACTAGGTCATAGAATAGTTATGCTCAGCTCTAGAGCTCTATCCCGAATCTCCTCTTTTATAACCCTTGGTATGTTAATGGCATATCAAAACATGATACATACCACTAACTCTGCTCTATCGGTGTTCATGGTATAATCGTTCGCGATTGGCGCCAACCTGTGGCGAACCAGTGTCCCATAGGCCTTCGCTATAAAATTGAGCAAAGATTTGGTGACCTGCCTTCAACTAGTCACCCATTTAGCTTCCCGTTATCCTACGCAAGAACACGATCCAACCACCTCACTTGTCTCTGTCTCTCCTCTTGACTCAGCTGCTTAACCCTTTTTAAGGCATCAAATTGGTGGTTGAACTGACCTGTGGCATCTAGGGCCCTGTAAGCCAACCCATATAGCATTTGGGCAATGGCCCGCTCGGAGAAATCAACCTTGCACCCTTGAACCTTCACTTTATCTAGTTTGGGCTGCTACTTTACATCCTGCCAAGTTGGCATCTGCTGCTCCAGAGTGGCCAAGTAATTGGCATAGAACTCCATGACCATATTTGCATTGTAGCTGTCAGGGGTTCTTGCCATCTAATCAAACCCGTAGAAGTCAAAAATCTGCTTCATCACCTTGACCTCATTCAAGGCACTGGTCAGGAGCTGTAGCTCCTCATGAATGCTCCTCCTGTGGTTCTGTTTGGAGGTGAGAGTGAAGTCCTACTCAAAAATTTCTGTAGCATCAGGAACATTCCACCTAATAGTTCGGATCTCTGGAGGAGGGGTCTAGGCATCATCATCTTCCTACTCCCCCTCCATAGAGTCGGTCTTATCTGATCCCTCTTCCTCATTAGAGCCACTGCCGAACTCCTGGGGCTGCTCCTCAGCTCCCTCCTAAGATTAGTGAGCTTCGGCTGGTGTGGCTAAAATAGCTATGGCCTGAGCCTTGGCCTATGCCCTAGTGGTTTGTGGCTCATCGGTGTGATTGGTGTCTACTTGATATTCCTCCAATGAACCACTAGGGGTGTCTTTCTCTTGCTCGAATGTGGAGACTTCATCCCTTAGGGCCCTCCGGGCAGCAATCTCAGCTCTGGCCTCCATGTCCTAGGCCTTCTTGGTTGCTTTCTTCTTGATTGTTATGGTACCTATGGAAAGAAAGGTTAGTACAAGTGATCTCATAAAAAGGAAGTAAGAAAATTTTATTCTATCTTAACCTACGACTCATTGTATGACTCGTACCTTGATGGTATGGTTCGTACTATTGGTCGTAAAATGATCCTTTGAAAACATAGGCTTTCTGTTTCCTGGTACAACTCGTTATCACAGTTCGTCGCATTGTTCTATGAGTCATACCAGTGGTCATAATATTGCTCTTTGAATTTGACCTTACTATTTCTTGGTAAGATCACTAGGTATGACTAATAGTGAAATACCAAGAATCATACTAAGTCCCGTACCATAATTTTTCAACTTTTAAGTATTGGGATAGTCCCAACGGATCATCCTATGAGATGTAGTGCAATACCACGAGTCGTAAGATGACTATTGCAGCCTTTACTCTCCTTGTCCTTTACCAGGTGTTCAAGAAAACATATTATTGGGGTGGGTACTCAGACTTCACCACCCCATTGCCTCACAAATGTACAACACATCACCTATCCTGTCAATCCCCACTATTTAAATTTTTCCATTTACTCACTGCCCATGCATAACTTAATCCATTAAGTATAATTCATTCCAAAACCCAGTAAACAAGCTCATGTACAACCTACTAATCATGTTTCTCCATTTTAGTTCATGAAAGAAGGAATCATAGTGACGGTATGATTACAATTAGCAAGACAACAAATGAAAACTTTTAAACTTACTTACTAGATTCTTGATTTACTCTTTCTTGCTTAGGGTTTGGAGTATGAAATTCGACCAACCTTTGCAATTTTATAGCACAATTTTGAGCTTAATGGCAATGGGAGTGACTTACAGGTGAGTGGAGAGTGAGGGGAGGAGATTGTGTGTTCAAGTGAGGAAAATTAGGTTCGGATTGAGTCAGGTCATCTGGGTTTTTTCATTTAAAGTGCCCATAATGACTCGTACGACGAGTCATAGATCATACCTATAACTCATCCCACAGGCTCATACCATATGATAGAGGAAACTTACCTAGGGACCTACGAGAGCATGGTACCAGTTGTACCATTAAGAAATGACCCGTTTCATGACTCGTAGGTTAGATTTCATTACTTTGGCACTTTCAAGGAAGTTGATTACTATGGTGAGTACTACGACTCGTACCACGAAGCTATGATCATAATGACCAATCGTAGTATAAACTTCTGCCCGTCTCAAGTCTCTGTCTTTCACCATGTGAGAGAATATGACCCGTACAATCATGTTAAGGGTCATATTGATGCTTGTCATCCAAACCTGTCCTACATTTTTCTCCCATCAGTTTTTGTTTCTCTTGCACACTGAGCACACCCAATTAGTGAAGATACTTGGGTTGCCTCCCAAGAAGTGCCTAATTTAACGTCGTTGCACGACGTCGGTGGTTTGGTTACTCAGACTTCACCAAACCTCCTCGTGGGTTGCCTCCCATGTAGAGCCTGATTTAATGTCACCACACGACGCAAGTCTCTCGACTACTCAAAATTCAGCAAGAAACTCAAACTCATCCTTTATTGCTGACACCACCCGGAATTTATTGGGTTGCTTTATTGACATACGGATGTTTAAGGTGACCTCTTCTTTGTTCATCCTAAACATCTGCTGGCCTGCCTCAACGTTCACTAAGGCTCTCCCAGTGGAAAGGAATAGTCTCCCCAAGATGATGGGGACCTCAAAATCCACCACGCAATCCAAGATCACAAAGTCTGCTGGGAAAATAAACCCGTTGTTGACACCCAATTTTGACCTACCTACGCCTTAATATGCTGCTTATATATGTATATATG
>JACEIK010000803.1:297588-307988 GCA_018107945.1 Datura stramonium
TACGGCCGGGAACCACTTTTGTGGACCTCGAAAGGTGCCTAACACCTTCCTTTCGAGGTAATTAAAGCCCTTACCCAACTCTGGTTACCTAGGAAATAAAACTTAGGTTAGAACGGTGCCCTAACGCACCTTAATTCGTTAGGTGGCGACTCTTTTTCTTTTGCTACCCTTAAGAGACGTCAATGTCGGGTCCCGCTTTCCCGCGAGGGAAAAATGGGGCGCGACAATGTCCCTAACTAGACTTGGGCCCTCATTTCGAGCTATTAGACTAGTAGTTCAGTTTAGGTTTTCTAGTGGGAGTAGCACTTAGCACCGAGCGAGCCAGGGTTCCAGCGCACCCAGGTTCCCAGAACTACGTTACCAGCGTAGGTTACAAGTATTACTTGGCCTGATTGGCTCCATACTTTTGTGATCACCCAGTTCATGCCATTATACCCTGGCAAGCTATATTGGGTCCTATAGATGGGGTGAATACATCGGACTCCACATCTAGCTCACGTGGTTAAATGTCGGTTATAGACTCTCCCACTAGTTAGTTTAGTCTAGTTTCAGATCTATCAGTTCAGTTCAGTCCAGTGCAGTATTTTAGATTTAGTATTACAGATTTAGGGCATGTCTTTGACCACTAGATAGGGTCATTTTTGACCATTTCAAATATTTCAAATTATCTCAGTTCAAATAATTAGTTGGTCATTGAATGTCTTTCCAGTTCGGTCATTTACATCTATCAGTATATTTCTCTCATATACTCAGTACATTCAAAGTACTGACGCATACTTTTATGTTGTATCATTTCATGATACAGCTGCAGGTTCTCAGGTTCAGCACAGATAGTTGCCATCGTTCATGGTATCCCACCTCAGTAGTTGAAATGGTAGTCCTCATCATTCGAGGGCCTTGTTTTCATTATCTTATAGTCAATTGAAGTTTACTTTAGACTTAGAGTTAGCTGGGGGCTTGTCCCAGTAAATCATTAGTTAGAAGGCTTTCAGACTTACAGATGTTACATTTCCATGTTTTAAGTTTTATTTAAATTTTCATAAAAATGCCTTAATGTTATTACCTTAAAGTTCTGCTATGCATGTTTACTCAGAATGCTAGTGTATGATAGACCGAGGGTTAGAAAATTTGAGTTTGATGACTTTTGTAAGTTCCCTAAAGTTTTTCCGATTGAAGCGTCAAAGTAGATTGTTTTGTTTTGTTTTGTTTTTGACTGAGGACATGCAAGAGTTCTAAGTTGAGGGTGTTGATGTGCCGTGATTTTACGGCACTTTCGACACTTAATCAAAAAATTATGCACATTCTTGGTATGTTTATATGGGTATAAGGTATTTTGTGCGTAATGTGCAGGAAAATAGGTTCCATCATCATATCAACTCAAAACGCTATGCATATGCAAATTTTCCAACCATAACACAGGGGAATCGAAACATGGCAAAATATTGTCACCTGCAACCACGCACACACATCTATAACACTTCCCCAGACAATTTGCAGACGATTCTATTGACCATGTGCTCTCACCTCAAAGAAGTCCGACACTCACGCATATGTATATGATTATCTCGGCATATTTTCCTTGGGACTAGTTAAGATCCACTCACTCTCAAAAAGAAATTTGAATTGTATGCATACAATACCATAGGCTTGCCTTTACTTTCAACAACTCGATTTTCAAAAAAGTAGCTAGGATCACTATAGGACTTTCTGGGCTTGTAACGTAGGCTCGGGTTTGGGTATGGTACATATGGATTTTAGTAGCTCAACCCTCCTTTGCACTATGTTATTTTTATTTTCTTGCTTTTTTTAATTTTTTTTTCATGTATACCGCACCCGCTGTCTTTTCTTATTTTTTATTACCCAACCTTACTTCCCCCCGACTCTTCTTACTCAGCCCTATTATAGCCACCCTAAACATAGGCGATTTTCCTAAGTTGAAGTTCACAATAACCAAGGAGGGACCAGGGCCAAAACAGGTTTATTCATAATAAAATCAGGCAGGTGAATTGGTGTGAACGAAAAGAAAGGTCAATTAAATCTCAAACATTTGGATCAAAGGATTTTTTTTCACTTTGGTAGGTATTTTAGGCTAAAGTGGACTCCTAAATCAAAAGAGGTCTATGATTTTTTCCTAGTTCCTTATCCTCCATCTCGGTATGACTGACCAGAAAAGTTCTAGGTTGACACACACAACCGAATTCAGCTATCATACCTCACTTCACACATAACACCGGTAAACATCATTAATTCTACTAATCGCTAGTTCAGGTAAAACCATACAATGGTAAAAAAATTTACAACTCCAATTCCATGCAAAGATTCAGAAAGGTCATAATTGTAAACTCTCACATGCACATATGCAAAATTTTTCAGAGGGGTATCAAATCATCAAAAATCAAAATATCAAACAATTTAGCTCTTGACTGCTTTCAGTTTTCCTAACTTTCTTCCGACTGACACAAAAAAAAACATAAAACAAAAAATAAAGACCTAAAAATGTTGGTTCTATTAGATATGGAACACCCAAGGGAAAAGATATTCAGTAAAAAAAACACTCGAGTTATGTTCAGCAAAATAGAATGCACAGGTATCCCCTCCCACCCCTATCAAAAAAAGCATATGTCGTCCTCAACGCATATACATACAAGACAAAAACGAAGGGAATAGGAAACATACCTGTGCGACCTAGGTGTCAGTGACCTGGTCGGTGGAGGGTGTAGATACGCCTCCAACATTAACTACAATATTGTCGGCTTGACCCGACGCATTCTCAAATCCAACTGAGCTCGTTCTTCACAACGAGCTCTCGCTGCCTCAGTCTCGGCTCCCAGTCGAGCCTCTTCTCTTGATTCGTGCAGCGCTTTCTCCATCTCACTCCGCTACCATTTTTGCTGACGAAGCAGAGATGTATCAACATCATCACTTGCCTCCTCGTGAGGCCTCTTCCCCTTTGCATGTGCCACCGGCTCCTTCGTGATGAAATCAAAAATCGGTGGTAGCTCCTCCTCAAACTCATCATCGATCACGGGGAGGACTGTGGAGATACTGCAACTCTCTATCTTGCGGCCAAGTCCCGCACCTCATATCATAGTGCTCCCAGCTCTGTGTACCATCGGGATAACTCTGACACCTATAACTGTGCAATACGCTTGTCCATCCTTCTCTCAAAAGCGTCCAGTCGCCCATGCACCAAACTGGACAGTGTCTCCAACTCCTTTGAAACCCACGACTTGACCTGCTCCATCAAGACTTTGACTTGTAGAGCCGTGTGTACCTGCTTCTTTTCTACTTTAGCTATCCGCCTAGCCGTGTCAACCAAAAACTCTTGTGAAACTGTGACTAGGCCAGCTTAGCTGGATCGTGGAGGTGCGACTGATGATCTGGATGCTGCTGCAGTAGATGATGATTCAAGAAAATCGGCAAGTATGGAGGCATCCGCTGCATCTGTGGCCTTCGCCTGGCTACCTATATCTCTGCCCTCAGTAGGCTCGGCCGCTAACTCGGCGAACTATGCTGCATCAGCCTGCATCCTTCTGCCAAATGCCTCTGCTATTATGGTCTCTCCAGCGGATGTAGATTCCTGAGTCATCGCCCTCGATACTGGGTTTGTGTCATCTCTAATCAACACGGTATTTGTAATCTTCTGAACCACCATTCTCTGATAAACTGATGGCAATTCTGGCACTCTAGACTCCCGATAGAGTCTATCAATCAAGAATGGGAAGGGAATCATCATTCCGTCATTTACAGCCCGCTCCCGAATCTCTTTAATGGTGAACTGTGTGAAATTGATTGCGTACGCCTCAATGATGTTGGCTACCAATGCTGCTCTGTCAGGTGAGTGTATATTGTCATTGCTTGTTGGTACCAGCCTATGCCTCACCAGTGACCACCAAAATTTATCATAGAAATTCAAAGTGGCCTTCTTTATCTATGACTTAGTACCATGCAACCATTAAACTAACGGACCTTTTGTGGCAATGATGCGGGTAAGCCAAGTGTACTGTTGTATCCACTCCATTCTATTCACTTTCTTTGTTTTGACTTTCCGCAAATCGGATACCCTGTGATTAAACTCTACTGTGTTCATCGGAGCTCGATATTCTGGCCCGTACAACATCTTGGAAATTGTCTCCTCAGATATGTTAACTGAGGTCTCACGCATCATCACTTTATTCAAGGCAGGCCGCTTCTTCCAATCCTAGCCTCCTATTGCTAACCCCTACAAAGTTGCTGCATATGCTGCATAGAACTCGCGAACAAGGCATGGGCTAGAACTGCCTGAAGTCTAGGTCAACCACCCGAACTTGTATTTCTCAAATACTGCCTGTAGCTCAGGAAGATCTTTCAATTTGGTGGTGATAAGCCTTGGCTCCTAATAAATGCTCCGTTTTGGATTGCCTTTGTCATTTGGAGAAATATCCCGATTGTATATACCCTATATGTCGTGGACATACCATCTCCTCACATTTCTTGGTTGCTCATTCGATGTACCTAATATCTTAGTCAGCTCATTGTCCGAGTCCCCTCGCTGGGAATGCGACTCATCTACTCTCTCTATATTGTGCCCAGCTATAAGAGCCTTCGGAACAAGTGCAGCAGCAGCCCTAGCGCTTTCATTAGTGCGGCTGGGCGGATCTCTTGCTGGTGGAGTGGGAGTATCGACCAGGTTTGTTGAGCGCTAATGGTCCTGAATGATTTGAACCTTTTACAAAGACTCCTTTAACAAATCCGTCCCCCAAGGTCTCACCTCAAATGCATCAAACTACCCGATTGGAGACTTGTACTTCCTCCCATGCAAGGCTCCAAAAGGCGCCATGCCAATGCTCGAGTGGTAGCTATTGTTATAAGCAAACTCTGCCAAGGATAATAACTTGTCACAATGACCCCCAAAGTCTATCACGCATGCCCGGAGCATGTCCTCCAACACTTGAATAATGTGCTCCGGTTGCCCGTCCGTCTGAGGATGGAAGGCTGCTCAAGTCCAACCTCGTACCCAACTCAGCCTGCAAGGTCCTCCATAGATGGGAAGTAAACTGAGTGCCCCTATCTGATTCAATGGAAACAGGCACCCCATGTAACTGAATAACCTCCTTCACATATAGCTTGGCTAGTTTCTCCGCATTGTAAGTCACCTGGACCGACAAGAAATGAGAAGACTTGGTCAACCTGTCCACTATGACCCAAATTGAGTCAAACTTTCAAAGGTCTTGGGAAGACCAACCACAAAGTCCATAGCTATTCTCTCCTATTTCTACTCGGGGATAAGCATCCGCTGAAGAACTCCTCCAGGATTTTGGTGCTCGTGCTTCACCTATAGACAATTTAAACACTCAGCCATGTAATCCACAATGTATTTCTGGGTCACGCTGTGTCATAAGCTGGTATTCGAGTGTACTTGCAAAAGATCGAGGTTGTAAATACATGGTCTAGACTGACAACTCCGATAGAGGTGCGCAGTTTCTTGGGGTTAGCCGGTTATTACAGGAGATTTGTAGAAGGGTTTTCCACTTTATTAATGCCCTTGACAAAGTTAACACAGAAAGCAGCCAAGTTTCACTAGACTGAAGCATGTGAACAGAGTTTTCAGGAGTTGAAAAATAGGTTAACATCAGCACCAGTATTAGCTTTTCCAGATGGATCGGAGGGTTATGCAGTGTATTGTGATGCTTCAAGTGTCGGGTTAGGGTATGTTCTAATGCAGCGTGGTAAGGTGGTTGCTTGCGTTTCTAAGCAGTTGAGGAAGTATGAAAAGAACTACCCCACCCACGATTTGTAATTGGCGGCGGTAATTCATGCCTTTAAAATATGGAGGCACTATTTATATGGTGTCCACGTAGATATTTCACTGATCATAAGAGCCTCCAGTACATTTTCACATAGAAAGAGTTGAATCTGCGACAGCGCCACTGGTTAAAATTATTGAAAGACTACGATGTAAATATTTTGTATCATCTAGGGAAGGCCAATGTTGTAGCAAATGCCCTCAGCCGTAAATCTATGGGGAGTTTAGCATACCTGATGCCAGAACAGCGGGAACTGGCCCGAGAAATGTATCAGTTAGTGTCATGACCCGTGAGGAGACCCGGATCGTAGACACGGGACAAGGGACCCCTAGAGACCCCAAGTCAACCCATGACATAAGCATTCACTAACTCATTCAATAAACATAAAGGAAACATAAATATAACTCATCAGAAGCCTAATTTAGCATAATAACAGAATAAACGTCTGAGCTGATTACTTATCTAAGTATGAATAGCCTCTAATCTGGACGAGCTGATGGGACAACACCCCCAACTAGCTCAGAAATACTGAAAACTGAAACTACGCTCAAAATAACTGAAAGTATAGTCCTCGGAGGATGAGGACTCACCAAGCAAGCAAATTCTAACTCTGATAGGCGGCTATGACCGGGGATGAACCTGAGAACCCGATCTTGCATCATGAAAAGATGCATCATATAAGGTATGCGGTTAGTACGTGGAATGTACCGAGTATGTAAGATAAGTAAAACCACTTTAATAATAAAATCAGCTAAATCCAGCCATACACATATATATAATAAACTTTGAGAGTAAGTAGAAGAACACATGCATTAATTCTAGAATCGAACTTTATCATAACGTGCTCATGCATGGCTTTAGAACATCATGACTGACTCGAATGACTCAAGGCTAAATTCTAACATTTATATCAAAAGCTGAACAATGAGTCAAACCTAGCTTTCCCAACATGCATGCATAAGATAATCATCATGAGTAATGGGCATGCAAACTCAAATGATATAGACAATGGGAGACTCGTCACTTAACCGACATACCACAATAGAGCTTATATGGTCCCAACTATCACACTCAAGTGGGTAGAGCCGTCCATAACCTTGCCAAGGCGATGGACGATACCATGATTTTGATATCAAGATCAAAGGGCCATTTGGCCCGGGGATAGCTCACAAGGGAGGTCCCAACAATATAATAGAATCAACCTACATTGGCGCGTAGTTCTGGGGCATAGGGTAGTCGACCCTTAGCCTGCTCGGTGCTAGACTCTTCTCCCAAAACATGCAATGCTCTACATCATATAATTATGAAGCTCAACATCATCTAGTGACGAAGCTCAACATGAAATCATGCATAAACTCAACATCGTACGAAACGAAGCTCAACACTGTCTATTGACAAATCTCATTATGAAATCATGCATGCATTAGACATCATATAAATATGAAGCTCAACAATTCCATCTCGACAAAGCTTAGAGTATAATCATGCTTAGACTCAACATCATGTGAAATGAAGCTTAATAACAACATACATATCAATTATGAAATTCATACATATGAGAAGCTTTATTATGACACATACCACAAGCTCAAGATTAATGGGAGACTTTACTCCAAAATCATGTGGTAAGGCTACTTTAGGATTATCACTTTATTATCATCAACATAGGAACCTTGCTAAAACCTTATCATGCTTGAACCCATTCAAATCATTTGAAAACATTTTAATTTGGGAGGTTTCACTCCAAAAAGAAATAATAAAATCAATTCAATAAAATCGACATTCATACTCAACATTGGGCACTACACAAAGCTTCACCCTACATGGGTCTATTTAACCTTATTTGAAAACATCATCAAAACCATGGGTAAGATTGAAAACATGTTTTTGTATCATCTATTCCCTCATCCTCACATTATCATAGGAACTCCCCACACATGGGCGTTTCAGATTTAATTTTTTTTTTGAAAACAATTTTGTAAAAGAAATTAAGATAGAATCTTCCCAAGCTCAATAAATAATCAATATGAACTCAATTACTCATACCCATAAGTAGAGAGGTAAGAATCATGCAATTGAGTGAAAACCCATACTTGATCATCACAATTAAGTCACAAATCAATAGGGAATGGACATGGGTGTGGAAGAAAGAACCCAGTCATAGCCTTACATAACTGGGATTGAAGAATCTTATCTCTTCCTAACTACCCAGCTGAGATTTCCCGTGGAATCCTTGAATTTCTTCTCACTTTCTCCCCTTCAAGCTCTCATCCTTGCATGCATGAAGAAAATGTCTTAGATGGGTTTATCTCAACTTAAAACCCTCTATTACGAGCTCAAAACGACGTAGTATAGGCCGTTAGAACTTTGAAATTACGGAAAATCCCTTACTGAAATCGCTGAAAATAACTGTCAGGGGGGTCCTAACGGATGACCTAACGACTCTTTACTAGGGCTCACGATCTGTTAGATCACCTGTCAAGCACACTTCCTCATCATTCAAGAAATTTCCACTGGCTTGGTAACTGCTAACCTAACGGGTCGTTAGGACTGACGATGAGTCGTTGGGTGCCATCCGTCAAGTACACTGGATAAGCCTTGCTAACTTTCCCTGGAACCAACCAACGACTGAATTGACGACTCGTGGTGACTGACCACGAGTCGTTACATCCCCTTTGAGGACCTCAAGTCCTCCAACATCTCAGGCCTTCCCCATGAGCCACCTGACGACTCGTTAGTCCTCCTCACGTGTCGTCAAGTGACCCATTCTGCAACATATTTCCATTTTTTCGCCTGATTCACTTTCGGGTCCGATTCTTGAATTCTCGGGGTATAGTAGTTAGCCAATTTGGTTGTCCGTATAGTAGACTCGGGAGACAGTGGGGCAGTGATCCAGAATACTGCAGTATCATCATTGGTTGTAGAGGTGAAAGAACGGCAGTATGAAGAGTCTAACCTAGTTCAACTCAGAAATAAGGCTCAGCAAGGGGAAGTAGCAAATTTCAAGGTAACTGAAGATGGAGTTTTGAGGTATAGGGGTTGCCTTTGTGTGCCGGATGCGGGAGGACTTCACCAGCATATCATGGGCGAGGTACATTATTCCCGTTACTCTCTTCATCCAGGTTCAACAAAGATGTATCATGATAAAAAAGAGATTTACTGGTGGTCGAGAATGAAAAAGGAGGTATAAGAATTTGTAGCACAGTGCCCTAATTGCCAACAGGTGAAGGTTGAACATCAAAAATCCGGTGGACTGAAACAGGAAAGAGCAGTGCCTATGTGGAAGTGGGAGGCAATCAATATGGATTTTG
Source organism: Datura stramonium (assembly GCA_018107945.1). Taxonomy (NCBI): domain Eukaryota; kingdom Viridiplantae; phylum Streptophyta; class Magnoliopsida; order Solanales; family Solanaceae; genus Datura; species Datura stramonium. The sequence goes on from JACEIK010000803.1 coordinate 306,686, forward strand.
TGACAGGGTTACCTTGCACCAGGCGTAAATTTGATTCTATCTGGGTAATTATCGATAGGTTGACGAAGTCTTCTGCCAATCAGGGCTACCTTCTCATCCGAGGACTATGCTGAACTATATATCAGGGAGATAGTTCGATTATATGGTCTTCCAGTCTAAATTATTTCTGATAGAGGGGCGCAGTTCACAGCTAAATTTTAGCAATCCTTCTAGAAGGGTCTGGGGACCCAAGTTAATCTGAGTACAGCCTTCCACCCTCAAACAGAGGAGAAGGCGGAACGTAAAATTCAGACGCTCGAGGATATGTTACGGGTGTGCACGCTAGACTTCGGAGGCAACTGGGATGAGCATTTACCGCTTATTGAATTTTCTTACAATAATAACTACCATTTAGCAATTTAGATGGTGCCTTATGAGGCCTTATATGGGAGGAAATGTAGATCTCCGGTTGGTTGGGTCGGGGTAGGAGAATCGGGATTAATTAGACCAGATATTATCCATCAGTCAGAAGAGAAGGTGAAGCTTATCAGAGAACGCCTGCTGACAACTCAAAGCAGCCAGAAATCCTATGCTGATGTACGATGGAGGAACCTGGAGTTTGATGTAGGTGACTGGGTATTTTTGAAAGTTCCGCCGATGAAGGATGTGATGAGATTTGGTAAAAAGGGCAAGCTCAGCCCGAGGTTTATTGGACCGCATCGAATCCTCCAGAGAATAGGCCAGGTGACATATGAGATAGATCTACCTTCAGAATTAGAATCTGTTCATCCAGTCTTGCATGTGTCGATGCTACAAAAATGCATAGGAGATCCATCCCGAATTGTGCAAGTTGAGGATGTCCAAGTCACTGAGGAGTTAGCCTATGAAGAAGTTCCAGTAGCTATATTAGGTGGACAGGTTCGCAGGCTGAGAACTTAGGATGTCACTTCTATGAAGGTATTGTGGAGGAATAGGAATAGAGAAGAGATGACTTGGGAAGCTGAAGACGATATGAGATCCAAATATCCTCATTTTTTCTAGGCTTAGCTCAGACCATGCTGTTAAGGTGCATTTATTGATTCAATTGCTGTTTTGTGATTTGCGTCGTTTATATCTAGTGTAGTGACCCTAGCCTTGTTGTGAAATAGTTACTATAGTACTATGTGAAGTACTTGTGTTGGACTTTTCTGCGTTTCAGGATTTTTAGATAGTAATATTACAGGGGAGACTCTGCTGAAATTTTTCCAGGATAAGTAGTTAAAAGAGTTAAGACTCCTGTAAGACGAAGTTAACATTCGAGGACAAATATATCTAAGGGGGGAGG
>JACEIK010000803.1:315368-328435 GCA_018107945.1 Datura stramonium
TATATTCATCTTATTATCATATTTATGAATCCGTAAGTATCGTTAGATTCGTTTTTCAAAACTTTTATAATTGAATCCATAAAAAGCTTACTGATTAAGTTTTCTCGGTATTACCTTCTTAAATTCTTGTGGCTACATTTTTGACAGTGATAGGGACTGCACTAAGGCAGTATGTTCTTTATGGTTATAGATTGAATTGTCTTAGCTCAGGTTTTGCCAAATGAGGTATGTAAAGGTGGTTTCCTTATCTCTTTTGGCATGAATTTCACGTTATTGAAAGTTGTTATCACGTTGTGTTGTTGGCTGTCTTGGTACTTCAAGGGCTGTAATATATGTTGTTAAATTGTTTTACAAGGTCATAAATTGAAGGAGTGGTTAAGCCACTCCATTTGAGTGGAGACTCGCGTGTCGAGTGACACGTCGATGAGTTAAATCGTGTAGTAAATTCATTTAAATTGTTCGTAATGATAGGTGTTGTTGCGGTTTCAACTAGGGGCTGTATGTATGTCCTTACATGGGCAAAAGCTAGTTAGAGACTTATATGTTGCTTTATGACTTCTTTTAATTATGATTGAGACTGCTTGTTTTGTGCCTTTTGGCTTGTGTATACCCGATACATGAGAGTCGTTCTGGCTAGGAATTGAGCCCAAGGGTTAGCTCGTTCTATAGAGTTGATATTTCCTTTATAGTACTGAGGTGCGACATAGCTCGAGAGTTATTCCGGCATGTCTGAGCCTTCCTGGGATTACAATAGTTCTCCTAGTTGAATTGAGCTCCAATGACACTGCATAGCCAAGAGCGGTTCTATCCATGCTTGAATCTAAACTTGTATTCCACTTTATGACTTGCTTGTAGATGTTACTTAAGCTGTTGTGGTGTTGTCGAAGGTTCGATAATGGGCCTAGTCTGAAGGTTTGGTCGTTGTCGCGACTTGTGGGTTATTTACGGTAGAGTTGGTATTCCTACCTTTTGAATCTTTTATTCTATTATTCTGGTAGCTGCCTTCTATATCTTAGCTCTTATTTATTTTTTGCCTTTCATACTCGATACATTATTATACTGACACCCTAATAAGGGTGCTGCATTTATGCTTGCAGGTCTTGATCATCAGGTTGGCCAAGGTCGTCGAGGTTGAGTTGAGTTCCAGACGTTTATGGTAATCTCTAGCTTGTTTGGAGATGCCTTTTGATATTTTTGTGTACATATTAGGTAGGTTGGGGCCCTGTTCCGATCAGTATAACCTTGTTAAACTCTTTAGAGGCTGGTACACAATACATGTTAGGTTGTATATGCCATACTTGGCGTTGTTAGCCCTTGTAAGTATTATTTTGGTTGTGCGAGCCCTCAGTGGCCCCTGTGGTATAGTATTTCATCTCTATGTTTATGTTTGATGTTATGTCATTTCTTATTTTAGTTTCGGACCGCGTCAGTCCTGGCTAGTTGTGGGTTATGTTGTGGCTAGACGTGTTCAGTTAAGTGCAGTTGTCACGCCCCGAGTTTACAGCCTGGACAGGAAACGATACTTGGAGTCACAAGTAACCCCAAGTTAACCCATGGTCTATCATAAGACTGACATTCTAATTAACTATAAATATAGCGGAATATTTAAAGTAAAATATAAAACATTTATGAGAATAAACCTGAATCATAAAGTTAAAAAAAGCATCTAAACAAAACTGAAACTCTAAAACCATGTCTGTGTCTGAAAGCCACTACAACTGATGAGTTGCTAGGACAAGCCCCTAGATAACTCCAAGTCTACAAAAGAGATAATAGAACTGAATGAAATGATCTTCATCCTCGAAGGATGAGGACACACCAATGGTGCAATTAGAAACTTCTGAGACTGATCTGCTAACGAGGCTATGAATGAGATCCTGCAGCTATATCATAAAATGATACAGCATAAAAGGTATGCGTCAGTACTTTGAATGTACTGAGTAAGTAAGAGAAACCATACACAAGGAATAAAAGTGTTGAACTGAAAAGACATGCAATGACCAACTAAAATTGCTAAAACTAAATAACTGTAATAAACTGATATGGTCTAAATGACCTTGTCTGATGGTCAAGGACATGCCCTAAATCTAAGGTACTAACCTGAAATATTGTACTGAACTAATTTGAACTGACTAATCTAAGACTGAACTGAGCTGACTAGTGGGAGAGTCAGTAACTGACATATAACCCCATGAACTAGATGTGGAGCCCGATGTATACACCCCATCTGTAGGACCCAATATACCTTGCCAGTGTATAAAGGCATGATTTGGGTGGTCACATGTCTGGGGTCATGAGGCCAATAAAATATATCCTACGGTGGCAACGTAGTTCTGGGAACCTGGGTGCGCTGGAACCCCGATCCTCGGTGCTAAGTCCTACTCCCACTGGATAGTCCTAGACTGACTGCTATGCTAATATCTCGAAACTAGGGCCCAGGACTAGGTTAGGAATACCTATCTGGGAGCACCCTGAGGGTCTTATCAGACAAAATTCTGTAACTAGGTTCTAAGACTAGTCAGAGCTGCTTATCTGGAAGCGTCGTAGCCGTCTAAAGAACAAACTGTAATTTGAAGCTGGGGTACTATGGCTAGTCAGAGCTACTTATCTGAAAGTGTCATGACCTCTTAAGAACCACTAAAATCTGATAATGAGTCTAATTCTGGTAACAGGGAGGCACTATTGAAACCTCGAGAGTTTCTGTAGTCAAACTGATCAGTGACATTTTTAACTAACACTGAGTATTCTAAAATATTGACTGAAACTAAAGTGACATAAATCTGACTGAGATTTCGGTACAAACTAAAAATATGGGAATCCCCAACACTGATAGAATCACGAAAATTTCGATATTTAATCACTTATGCAAGACTCTAGTTTTTATAAATTCAAGAGCTAGGACTAGATTTCACTTTACAGGGTCAAGCAACAATATAGTCACAAACTGGTGGGAAAATATCTACAATTAACGTAAAAAATATTCCACAGGAATCAAACGAAGTCTAACATGTAATTTCTTCGCATTCGAAAGTTTCAACGCTAGAACTAATAGAGAAGACATAGAGTATTTTGGGGGACACAAGGGAAAAAAATATTCCCTTGTTGAATTCCTATATACCTGGTGATGGAAATCCCTAAGAGAATCTCTTGAAAATCTGAGGAGAATTTGATTGCCCTATCTTTTGCCCTGAGTCTTTTTGAGATAGATTCTGCGTTCTAAATTTTTGAGGGGATGCGTGAAAATGAATAAACCGTCGGTTACCCCCTCTAAAACCCTTGATCAATACTCAAAATGGCATTGTTTAGAGTCTAGAAGGTTAGAAAATTATGTAAAAACCCTTAATAAACTCGAAGGGAAAAACTGCCTGCCAATCCCAACGAGGGACTGGACGAGTTGTGCCCGGTGACCATGACTCGTGGTCACACTCGTCGAGTACACTGCCTAAAATTCCACTTGTTTACCATGGGGAACATCACAACTCGTGGTGCACGGGTGACCCATTTGTTATGTCCTCTGCCTATATTTCCCAACTTTAGCCCAACCCTTGACCACGACCCACATGACGACTCGTGGTGTTGACCATAACTCGTGGTCACACCCATGGTCACTCAAGTTTTTCCCAAATTTTCAACCAAGTTCGGACCCTTCCCCATGAGTCACTTCACAACTCGTGGCCTACCCCACAGGTGACAGGACGACTCGTTCTATGATCTGGTGCAAAAAATACTATTTTCTCCATTTCAACTCCTGGGTCTAGTCTTAGAGTTTTTGGAGCATTACAATATCTCCCCCTTGGAAACATTCTCCCTCGAATGTTGAAAAACACACAGGAAAGCAGAGAATTGCAATCATTACACTCAAATACTGATTATGAAAGCTGAAAATGGAATTCCCACCTCCGAACTGAACTACAAGTTAGAATTGAATTCACTAATCATACACATATTCATTTACATGAAAGAAACTTGAACACACGAACTGAATAGAGTTTTAGGGAGGAAATTGGTACCTTAAATTGAAACTGAGACAAAAGAGAACAAATGTGGGTATCTAACCATCATATCTACGTCGGCTTCCCACGTAGCTCCCTCAACTTGTTGATTCCTCCGCAAGACTTTAACTAAATCTACTTCTTTGTTCCTCAACTTACAAATCTGATGGTCAAGGATTTGAACTGGGACCTCTTCGTAATAGAAACTATCTTTCACTACCACACTGTCTAGTGGCACAACTAAAGTTGGATCACCAATGCACTTCTTCAATAGTGACACATGGAAGACTGGATGCACAAATGTCAACTCTGAAGGTAATTCCAACTCATAGGCTACCTTGCCAACGCGCTTCAGAATTCTGTAGGGTCCCACATATCTGGGACTGAGTTTTCCTTTCTTCCCATATCTCATGACCCCTTTCATGGGTTAAATTTTCAGATAAACCAGTCATCCATTGCAAACTCCAATTCTCTTCTCCTTACATCGACATAAGATTTCTAACATCTCCGAGCTATTTCAATATTTCTCTGATGAGCTATACTTTCTGCATAGCTTCATGAACTAAGTCTGGCCCGATTAGAGTAGCTTCACCAACATCAAATCACCCGATAGGAGATCTACACCTCCTTCCATACATGCCTCAAACGGGGCCATCTGGATACTAAAGTGGTAGCTGTTGTTGTATGCAAACTCGATGAGAGAAAGTGATCATTCCAAATGCCCTTGAAATTTATCACACAGGCTCTCAACATATCTTCTAGGGTCTAAAGAGTTCACTCAGCTTGTCCATCTGTCTACGGGTGAAAAGCTATATTGAGATTGACCTGGGTACCAAGTCCTTTCTGAAAGGACTTCCAAAAGTGAGAGGTGAACTTGGTACCTCTGTCTGAGATAATGGATACGGGCACCCCATGAAGTCTGACTAACTCCTGGATATAAAGCCTAGCATAGTCCTTAGCTGAATCTGTAGTTTTAACTGGAAGGAAGTGTGCTTACTTAGTCATCCGGTCTACTATCACCCAGATTGAATCATGTTGCCGACGAGTCCGAGGTAGACCCATAATAAAATCCATATTTACTTCTTCCCACTTTCCTGTGGGTATGCTGATATCCTGAGTCATACCTCCTGATCTCTAGTGTTCTACTTTTACTTGCTGGAAGTTCGGGAACTTAGCTAAAAATTCAGCGATGTCTCTCTTCATGTCGTTCCACCAGTAAATATCCCATAAATCACGATACATCTTAGTAGCACCATGGTGGATGGAATATCTCAAACTGTATGCTTCAACCAATATATGTTGTCTCAAATCACCCACATCTGGTATGCACAATCTACCCTTGTAACGGAGTACACCATCTCCCCCTTGGGAGAAGGCCTCCACGTCTTTTCTGCGAACCGCCTCCTTCAATTTCAGTAGTACAAGATCTTCATCCTTTATTGACTTAACTTCAACTACCAACAAGGAATCCGATCCACTCTACACAACTACTCCACCCTCAGTTGTATCAACAAACTGTACTATCAATCGAGCTAATTTGTGGATATCCTTTGCCAGCTCCTTTTTCCTTCCTCGACATGAGCCACGCTCCCCATAAACACTCTACTTAGGGCATCAGCCACCACATTGGCTTTTCCCGGGTGATATAGCACACTCATGTCATAGTCCTTTAGTATCTCCAACCACCTTCTCTAATGAAGATTCAGATCTATCAGACTAAACACATTCTGAAGGCTCTTGTGATCGGTGAAAACATCCACGTGAGCCCCGTACGAGTAATGTCTCCATATTTTCAACACAAACACCACCACTGCCAACTACAAGTTATGAGTCGGATAATTTTTTTCATGAACCTTGAGCTGTCTAGAGGCGTAGGCTATCAACTTACCTTGCTGCATCAGAACAAAACCAAGTCCAACTCTGGAAGCATCGCAACACACTAAAAACCCATCTGTTCCTTCTATCAAGGTCAACACTGGAGCAGTAGTGAGTTGAGTTTTTAACTCCTGAAAACTCTTCTCACATGCATCTGACCACTGAAATTTCACCTTCTTCTAAGTCAGCCTAGTTAGAGGTGATGCTATAGAGGAAAAGCCTTCCACAAACATCGGTAGTAACCGGCTAGACCCAAGAAACTTCTGATTTTGTTAGGGAAGTAGGTCTGGGCCAGTCTTTCACCACTTCTATCTTTTGAGGATCTACCTGAATACCCTCACCCGAGACCACGTGACCTAGGAAAGTCACAGACTTCAACCAGAATTCGCATTTGCTGAACTTGGCAAACAACTGGCAGTTTCTGAGTGTCTGAAGCACTATCCTCATGTGATTAACATGCTCTTCTTCATTTCTGGAGTATATAGGAATGTCGCCGATAAATACAATGATGAACATATCCAGATACTTCTTGAAGACTATGTTCATCTGGTCCATAAAAGCTGCACGGGAATTTGTGAGTCCAAAGGACATATACATGAACTCGTAGTGACCATACTGAGTCCTCAGAGATGTTTTCAGTATATCACACTCTCTGACCCTTAATTGATGATACCCCGACCTGAGATCGATTTCAGAGAAACAACTGGCTCCCTGAAGCTGATCGAACAAGTCGTCAATCCTGGGTAGCGGATACTTGTTCTTGACTGTGACCTTGTTCAATTGATGGTAATCGATGTACATTTTGAGGGTACCGTCTTTCTTTCACACGAATAGTACTGGAGCACCCTAGGGAGAGATGTTGGTACTGATAAAACCTTTATCAAGAAGGTCCTTTAGTTGCTTCTTCTACTCCTTAAGCTCCACTGGAGCCATTCTGTAAGGAGGGATAGAGATGGGCTGAGTATCTATAAGAAGGTCTATACCGAAGACTATTTCCCTTTCAGGAGGGATTCTGGGAAGATCTTTAGGAAACTCGTTGAGAACTGGGACTGACTGGATAGTTTGTGGTCTCAAAGCTAGAATCTTTGACCCAAACTAAATGATAAATGCACCCTTTGGAAATAACCTTTCTGGCCTTAATGTAGGAAATAAACCAACCCTTAGGCGCTGAACTACTTCCCATCCATTCTAAAGCTCGCTCATTAGGGAATCGAAACCTGATGACCCTAGTTCTGCAGTCGACTGAGGCATAACTGGAGTGTAACCAATCCATGCCAAGAATGAGGTCGAAGTCAACCATGTCTAGCTCTACAAAGTCAGCTAGAATAACTTTATTGAGGATTGAGACTGGAAAGTTTCTATACACCCAACTAGCTCTAACTGACTCATCAATTGGGGTGGAGATTGAGAATGGTTCTTAGAGTACCTCTGGAATGATATCAAACTGGACTGCTACATAGGGAGTCACGAATGAAAGTGTGGCTCCTAGATCTAGTAGGACATACACGTCTAGATGAAAAAGATGTAACATACCTGTGACCACGTCAGGTGAGCTCTCCTGATCCTGACGAGAAGATAATGCATAAAAAAGGTTTTGGCGCTGGCCGCCATCCATACTTGAAGTGTTGGCCTACTGAGTTGGTCGAACTACTGGAGATGCTAAAGTGGTGGATTGTGACCTTTTCCATCCTGCTAACGGACATTTTTTAAGCTGGTGACCAAGCTATCCACAACTAAAACATCCCTCTCGACCGTGAAGACACTCTCCTGGATGGTTCTTGCCACACTTAGGGCAAGCAAGGTAGCTGTTGCAGTTGCTAGTGCCATGACTCTAGGATTATGAGCCACATGCTCCACCCCTCCGATCCTTGCGGGACCGAAAGATAAGGGCGCTGGATGAACTGGGTGCTAGAGCCCTCTGCTGCTGTTTCTGCTGCTACTGTGGGAGGCTACTACCACTAGATCTTTGATGGCCAAAAGCTGACTAGCCGATTCTCGGCCATTTGTTATGCCAGTCTACATCTTTCAATTATTCTGCCTCAATTTGCTGGGCTTGCACTATGAGGCTAGAGAGATTGATGTCCTTGCTAAGAATTGCTATCCTGCATTCCTTAAGGACCAAATTAGGAACTCCATTCATCAACTTTAGCATGCGATCTCTTGGCTCGGCTACCATCTCTGGAGCATATTTAGACAACCTGGTGAACTCCGGTGCATATTCTTCTACTATCCTGTTTCCTTGTTTCAGATTCATGAATTTCTCCACTTTTGCCTCCCTGAGCTCACGAGGGAAGAATCCGACTAGGAAGGCTGTAGTGAACTTCTCCCATTCCACTGGTTCTTCTCCTACTGGTCTGCCCTCCTTCCATTGTTCATACCAGATCTGGGCTACCCCTTTCAGCTAGTAGGCAGCCAAGTCGGCACTCACTGAGGAACTGTTACCCATAATCTGGATGATCTTTCTAATCTCATCCACGAACTCTTGTGGGTCCTCTCCACCTTAGATCCGTTGAAATTCGGAGGGTTCATCTGAGTGAAGTCCTGAACTCAGGCAGCTGCTGCAGACCCATTATTGTTGAATGAAACTACTTGTTGGGTCACATTATTGGTAACTGCCTAAACGATTAGCTGGATAGCCGCCCTGAACTCTACGGTGGACACTGCGTCATCTTGAGGGGCTGCTGGGGCAGGTCGGTGAGCATTACCGGCCCTTTTTCCGTTATTGCATCACGAAGGCATGATTCACTGAAATGAAATAGAGCACGAGTTAGGAGAACAACTCTAGAATTGAATTTCAACGCACGATAAAGAGTATGAACAAAAGGGAGTGTTTCCTAATAACATCTCGTAGCCTCCCCATCATAAGTGTGGAGCGCTTCATACCCATGAAAAGTGATCTACTCAATGCGGCTTTCAGACATCCGAGGATACTCTAAACCTAGTGCTCTGATACCAACTTTGTCATGCTAGGAGTCTACGCCTTTGGGACACAGTACTTGGAGTCATAAGTAACCCCAAGTCAACCCATGGTCTATCATAACACTGGAATTCTGCTAACTATAAATATAGCAGAAGCTTTAAAGTAAAATATAAAAAATTTATGAGAATAAAGTTGAATCATAAAGTTAAGAAAAACATTTGAACAAAACTGAAAGTCTAAAACCATGTCTGTGTCTGAAAGCCACTACAACTGATGAGTTGCTGGGACAAGCCCCCAGCTAACTTCAAGTCTAAATAATATAAAATAGAACTGAATTAAATGATCTTTGTCCTCGAAGGATGAGGACTCGGCAACAGTGCAATTGGAAACTTCTGAGAGTGATCTACTAATGAGGCTGTGACTGAGATTCTACGGCTATATCATAAAATGATACAACATAATAGGTATGTGTCAGTACTTTGAATGTACTAAGTAAGTGAGAGAAACCATACACAAGGAATAAAAGTACTGAACTAAAGAGACATGCAATGACCAACTGAAACTGTTGAAACTAAATAACTATAATAAACTGATATGGTTTAAATGACCTTGTCTAATGGTCAATGACATTCCCTAAATCTAAGGTACTAACCTGAAATACTGTACTGGGCTGATCTAAACTGACTTATCTGGGACTAAATTGAGTTGACTAGTGGGAGAGTTTGTAACCGACATATAATAACGTGAGTTAGACGTGGAGTTATATGTATACACCCTGTCGGTAGGACCCAATATACATTGCCAAGGTATAAAGGCATGAACTAGGTGATCACAGGTATGGGGCCATGAGGCCAATAAAATATATACTGCGGTGGCAATGTAGTTCTAGGAACCTGGGTGCGTTGGAACCCCAGTCCGCTCAGTGCTAAGTCCTACTCCTACTGGATAGTCCTAGACTGACTGCTAAGCAGATAACTTAAAACTGAGGCCCAAGCTAAGTCATGAATACCTATCTGGAAGCACCCTGAGAGTCTTATCAGACCAGATTCTATAACTGGGTTCTAAGACTGGTCAGAGCTTGCTTATCTGGAAGTGTCGTAGCCGTCTAAAAAACAAAATGTAATCTGAAGCTGGGGCCTAAGGCTGGTCAGAGATGCTTATCTGAAAGTGTCATGATTGTGTAAGAATCACCAAAATCTAATAGTGACTCTAATTCTGGTAACAGGGAGGCACTATTGACACCTTGAGAGTTTTATAGTCAAACTGATCAGCTGACATTTCCGACTAACACAAAGTATTCTAAAATATTGACTGAAACTGAACTGACATAAATCTGACTAAGTTTTCAGTACAAACTAACAATATGGGAATCCCCAACACTAATAGAATCAAGCAAATTTCGATATTTATCACTTATGCAACACTCTAGTTTTTTTTGCATTCAAGAGCTAGGGCTAGATTTCACTTTATAGGATCAAGAAATAATATAGTCACAAAATAGTGGAAAAATATCTACAATTAACGTAAACAATATTCCACAAGAATAAAATGAAGTCTGACATGTAATTTCTTTGCATTCGAAAGTTTCAGGGCTAGAACTGATAGAGAATGGGAACACAAGGGAAGAACTATTCCCTTGTTGAATTCCCACATACCTGGTGAAGGAAATCCCTGAGAGAATCTCTTGAAAATCTGAGGAGAGTTTGATTGCTCTAGCTTCTGCCCTGAGCCTTTTTGAGAGAGATTCTGCTTTCTAAATTTTTGAGGGGATCCGTGAAAATGAAATAAACTGTAGGTTACCCCCTCTAATACCCCTGACTAAGACTCAAAACGACGTAGTTTAGAGTCTAGTAGGTTAGGAAATTATGTAAAAACCCTTAATAAACTCGTTGGGAAAAACTGTCTGTCGGTCCCAATGAGGGACTAGATGAGTCGTGCCCGGTGACCATGACTCATGGTCACACTCGTCGAGTACACTACCCAAAATTCAACTTGGCTTCACCACGGGGAACACCACGACTCTTGGTGCACCCGATGAGTCGTGGTGATCAATCCGTTAAGTCCTCTGCCTATTTTTCCCAACTTTTACCCAACCCTTGACCACAACCCATATGACGACTCGTTGTGCTGACCACGACTCGTGGTCACTCAAGTTTTTCCCTAAATTTTCAACCAAGCCCAGACCCTACCCCATGAGTCACTTCACGACTCGTGGCCTAACCCACTAGTCACAAGACAACTCGTTATGTGATCTGGTGTAGAAAATCTTTTTTTCTCCATTTCAACTCCCGAGTATGGTCTTAGAGTTTTTGGGAATTACTGCAGCACATGGTGCCAGTCATGCCTCCCCAAATTTTGAGGCATGATAGACTTGGTATCAGAGCAATTCGTGTTCTAGGGAGTCTATGAGTCGTGTCTAGTAGAATCTTGTTTATGTATGCATTGCGTAGCATACTTCTAAATAGGAGGCTATAGGAGATCTAGGATGGTTACCCTTCTTTCTAAATCTAATCTTGTAATAATTCTGAGGTTTTAGGAATCGGGTCTAGACTTATGTTTTTTGAATTATGCATAGAATGCCTATGACTCGAAGGATAGCAACTGATCAACGACTTGATATAGTGGTCGGTGAGGGTACCAGCATGGTGCGACAGATAAAGACAGACCTATCTGAGGCCCAGGATGAGTCTGTGACTCCACCGCNATCTGAGGCCCAGGATGAGTCTGTGACTCCACCGCTAGACTCGATATCCCCTATCAGGGATGCTCTAGGGGCTAGGCATGCCCAAAGGGATACAACACCTCCTCTAGTTGTGACAAACCAGGAATTGAGGGTTGCAACACAATTATTAGCTAGAGTAGTGGCGGGACATCCAGATATTAGAACACAATCAGGTAAGCGAGCAGGAAGGTCCAGAACTCAGGAATTCATAGCTTTAAACCCTCCGAAGTGCTCAGAGAAGAATGTAGTGGAAGATCCAAAAGATTTAATTGATTATTTGTATCGCATCTTCCGAGTTATGCATGCTACCCCTGTTAAGGCTGTAGAGTTAGCGACATTTAGGTTGCACGAGGTAGCAGTGTTGTGGTATGAGAATTGGGTGCTCTTGAGGGGTCGTGATGCACTTCCGATTAGGTAGACTGAGCTTGTTGATACATTTCTCGACCATTACTTGCCTTTGGAAGTTCGAGATGCTAGGGCGGACCAGTTCTTACACCTCAAGTAAGGAGATATGAGTATTCTACAGTATGGGCTCCGATTTGACTCACTAGCCTGATATGCTCCTTCTTTTATTAGTACTATGCAGGCTAGGATACATCCGTATATAAATGGGTTTCTTCCAGAGTATGTGCAACATTTCATATTTGCCGTTATGTAGCAAGGCGCAAATATAGCGTATATACAAGCACTAGCACAAAATTTGGAGGATGATAACTTGAGGCAACTAGGTCAGCAGCAGGTTGAGAGGGAGTAGCACAAGAGGACAAGGCCAATAGATTCTTAGAACGGGGCTCGAGGTGTCTCCAGGCCACGACATCAGGGGGAACCACCCGGATATCCATTGCCATCAGTGTCAGGTGCCGAATCTAGTTATGGTACTCCAGTGTTGTCTGGTCACCAACAGTCTGGGAAGCCAGTTGCGCCATTTTGTACTATATGTTATATGAGGCATTTTGGTAGACATTGAAGAAAGCCAACAACTTTCTTTTCTTATGGTAGTGAGGATCATATGATTCGAGATTGCCCTTGTTAGGAACAGGGTAATATGGCTTGACCAATAGGATCCTTGGTGGGATCTTCTGTGCCAGTAGGTCCGATGGACGCAGGAGTACATTTGGGTCGAGGATAGGGTCGAGGTAGAGTAGCTACACCAGATCATGCCTTTCCCCATGCACTTATTTTTGCGTTAGGGAGCCAACAGGCCGCAGAGCCTTCAACAGGCAAAAGACTAGGTATATGTATGATTTTAATTATTATTTGAGTTGATCATACCCTGCTAGGTCTAAGGTGTGCCATGTCCTTGCTATTATTCATGTCATCCCTGAAATTCTAGGGTTCCCTAAGCTTAGTAGTGTTATGGAACTTTGTAGAATTAAATCATGCATGTCGTCATATTCGAGGATGAATGTTTCAAAGGGGGGAAGAATGTAACACCCGAACGTCTAAGGACATTCAATTAAATTAGAATTTAAAAATATATATTTTATGCCTCATTATTTTTGAATTTTTTTTTCAAAAATGGTATATGTGTATATGTTAAAATTTTTAAGATTATTAT
>JACEIK010000803.1:328742-350733 GCA_018107945.1 Datura stramonium
ATATGTATTTAATCTGAGTACTGCAATTTTTTTACTTCCTTTTTCTAAAACACAAAGAATATCAGTGCAGAATAGCACAACTATGCATAGATATATGAACATAGCTTTTGTAAAAGAAAATATTTGTGACGCTAATTAATTATTTGGATGTGGCTTCACGATTAGAATGCCAAATTTATCTACTAGCTCATATTGTGCCTTTTGTCATCGTTCCATTATTTTGGTAGCTATTTTGAATAGACCATCTCAATAAGAAATCTTCTTCCTTAGATATCCATCTTACTATCATAGTTATGAATCCGTAAGTATTGTTAGATTCTTGTTTTGAAATTTCTAGAATTGAATCCATAGAAATCTAACCGATTAAGTTTCATCGGTATTGTCATCTTGTTGAATTCTTGTGGCTGCTTTTTTGTAGTGATAGGGACTGCTCCAAGGAAGTATGTTCTTGATGGTTATATCTTGAATTGTCTTAGCTCAGTATTTTCCAAATCGAGGTATGTAAAGTGTGGTATGGTTGTAATATATGTTGTTAAACTATTGTACATGGCCATAACTTGAAGTAGTGGTTGAGTCTTTCCATTTGAGCGAGACTCACATGTCGAGCGACACGTCAATGAGTCAAATCATGCAGTAACATCATTTAAATTATTAATAATGATAGTTGTTGTTTCAGTTTGAACTAGGGGTTGTATGTATGTCTTCATATGGGCATAAATCGACTGAAGACTTATATGTTGCTTTATGACTTCTTGTAATTATCATCGAGATTTCTTGTTTGGTGCCATGTGGCTTGTGGATATCCAACGCACGAGAGTCGTTCCGACTAGGGTTTGAGCCTGAGGGTTAGTTCAGTCTATAGAGTTGATAGCTCCTCTATAGTACTGAGGTGCGACATAGCTCAAGAGTTTTTCTAGCATGTCTGAGCCTTCCTAGGATTATGTTAGTTCTCCCATTTGGATTGAGCTCCTATGATACTGCGAGCTGAGAGTGGTTCCGGCGATGTTTGAATTTAAACTTGTATTCTACTTTATGAGTTGTTTGTAGATGTTACTTAAGTTGTTGTGGTGTTGTCAGATGTTCAATAATATGCCTAGTCTGAAGGTTTGACCACTGTCGCGACTTGTGGGTTATTTATGCTAGAGTTGGTATTCCTACCTTTTTAATCTACTATTATATCATTCTGACAGCTGCCTTCTATCCCTAAACTCTTATTTATTTTTTTCCTCATACTCGGTACATTATTATACTGACACCCTAGTCGGAGTGCTGCATTTATGTCTTCAGGTCTTGATCGTCAGGCTGACCGAGGTCCTCGAGGTTGAGTTGAGTTCCTGATGCTTATGGAAAGCTCCATCTTGTTTGGAGATTCCTTTTGATATTTTTATCTATATATTGGATAGTTTAGGGCCCTGTCCTGATCAATATAACATTGTTAAACTCTTTAGAGGCTCATAGACAATACCTGTTGGGTTGTATATGTCATGGTAGGTCTTGTTAGCCCTTGTAAGTATTTTTTTAGTTGTGAGAGGCCTCGATGGTCCCCATGGTATAGTATTTGATCGCTATGTTTATGTTTGTTGTTATGTCATTTCTTATTGTAGTGTTAGACGTCGTCGGTCCGGGCTAGTTGTGGCTATCGTGTGGTAGGGTGTGCTCGGTCAAGTGCAGCACAGGGTGCCAGTCATGCCTCCTCGAATTTTGAGGCGTGATAAACCCAATGTTAGATTGTACGGGCCATTGTTCTAGTCATTGGAATAGGTTCATAGGGTGATTCGGAGAAAAAGCAAGAACTCGTGAAGGGAACCCATGGACCGTTGTATGGACCAATGTTCCATTTTATGGGTCATTGGTTCTACCAATTAAAAATTTAAGTTCGCCGTTTAGGGGTATTTTGGTAAAACCCTATGTTTTTAACTCCTAAGTGGCATCATTTTAAGCTTCCTAAAGGGATTATTAAGGAGTTATACTTAGCCTAAACTATCACTCTGTTCAAAACACCGTAGGTTGGATTTCTCTCTCAAGGAAGGCTAGGGTACTTCATCATCTTCTTTTCAATTTCTCTTGGGTCTTCAAATCAAGTTAAGGATTTATCAAGCCCAGGTATGTACAGTCGTGAATGGGAGATTTCTTTCACACTCATTCCCAATTTCATATCAATCACACGAATTCAAGTTTCCAACCAAATTCTAGGGTTAGACCCATTTTTGCATAATACTCTCATGATCTTCTATGAATTCGATTCTCTTATGATTCAATCCATGTTTTATCACTATGAATGTATGTTTTCTACATGTATCTCTCATGAACTTATGATTTTCAAGTTATGATGATTTTATTCTCAATTATGTATGATTTCATGAATCTTAAGCTTATGCATCATAGCTGAATCAAAGGCATTATTTGCATGGCTAGTTCACGTATGCCAAGTATAATTATGATTTTCATGTTTTCTAACTAGCCCATGAAAAACCAAGTATGTTTCATGATTATGAAGATGAGAAATATGCATGTTTTGGAAGTAATATCTAGCATCGAGTAGGCCGTGGTTCAGCATGCCAGGTCTTAGAACTACGTGCCACTGTAGGTACATATTCATGTTTAGGGCCTCGCCCGAGGGTGTTTCCCCAACCTGACGGGGCTCACAAGTGATATCACACCTTTATCTTTCTTTTCCCTAGCAAGGCTTAGGATGACTCTGCCAACTTGAGCAATATAGTTGGGCATCATGTGCTCATTCATTATGGTGTCGGTTATAAGAGTCTCCCACTATTCCTAATGTTTTTAAGATGTTCATGATCAGGACTTATAATATCATGTTTTATAGTATGATTGACCCATTGATCCATTATAACACCCCATAAGTCCCTAGTACTAACCCTAGATTTAAAACTTGATCATGCTAAAAACTAGGAAGAAAAGTCCTCAGTACGAGTCACAGTACGAATCGTGAGGAGGTGGTACGAGTCGTACTAGGACTCGTGAGATGAGGTTCTGAGGGACAGCAGGAATTTTTTAGTAAACCACGAGAGGCATACGAGTCGTACTAGGGCAATACGAGTCATACAATGAATTGTGTTACAAGTCTAGAAAGTCTGAAAGGAGATGACCAGGAAACGATAACTGCATGTCACAATTTGTACCACCATGGTACGGATTGTACTAACTAGTTGTGTGATGAGTTTCAGAGAAGAGTTCAGGAGATTTTGGGAAACCACAAATTGTGGTACGACCTGTAGTATGATTACATGGATCATGGTGGGCTCTCGTGGAAAACATCAGAGAATGGTGTTGGGCAGGGCCCCTAACCACGAGTGTCAGTACGGATCGTATGATCCTGGTACGACTAGTAGGATGGATCGTACCACCGGACGAGCAAATTTTTTAAACAGTTTTCCAGGGATATTTTAGTAAAATCCTAAGCTCCTAACTCCTAAACTACATCGTATTGGGATTAGTTGGAGGGGAATTAGGGGAGTAGTCGACCCTCTCTCCTCATTCTTTCCTAATCACTCAGACTTTCACCGTAAGAACTCAGACAGGTTTATCAGGGCAAGAGCTAGGGCTTCTGCTTCTTCTCAAGATTTCAAGACCTTTATTATAGAATTCTTCTATAGGTATGTGGGGATTTAGTACAGGTATTCCTTTCACCCTTGTGCCCCAAAATAACTAATGAACCCTAGCTTCTTATAAGTTTTCTAGAAATCATGGCTTAGGGTTTTCTTCCAGATGTTGAACTTCCCTATTCTCTTAAATCTTTGAGTTTCCAAAACAAGTACTATGTTGTAATTGTGATGATGTTTCAACTTATGAAACATCTCCTCAAACCCTTATTTTTACATGTCTGTGATATTTTACTTTGTGATTTAACAATGTCTCTGAACTGCATGATCTTTCATAAATATGCATGATTATGTGCTATGCTTTACAGTTTTAGAACATTTTAGCATCCTCGGTAATATCAATACTATTAGTATTTCAGTGCCCTCAATATCAGGTACTTTAGACTTTTAGGGCACTTCCAGATAAGTAGTCCTGATTTAGTTTCAGGACATTAATTATGAGCTATCAATATTGTATAGTTACATATACCTATATTCATTTATGTGTCTTCAGTTGGAAGTAGTACTTAGCACCGAGTGGACTAGGGTTCAGCAAACCCAGGCTCCTAGAACTACGTGCCACCGTAAGATTTTACCTTACAATCAGTGGTCACATAGCCTAGTCATTATACCCTGGCAAGGTACGGTGGGCCCTATCGATAGTGAGTAAACATCGAACTCCACGTCTAGCTCAAATGGTTATATGTTGGTTAATAGATACTCCCACAATATAGTATAGTCAGAGTCCTCAGTCCACTCCAGTCTATTAGATTTCAGGATATGGTTATGACTCTAACTCAGTTTATCAGTTCATACAGTATTCTCATATATGTCAGACTATTTTTTGTATTTATGATTTCAAGTAGGGTATTTGCATGTCATTTCAATTTAGTTTATGAGTTACTAGTATACCTATGTTTTATTTACATTTCACATACTTAGTACATTTCAAGTACTGATCGCATACTCTCTATGTGTTATATTATTTTATGATATAGGCTCAAGTACCCAGCCTCAGCATCGCAACTAGCTTCACCGGTGATACCCAACAATGATAGTGGTGAATCCTCATCTTTCGAGGACTAGAGTCTTTGATTTCAGTTATTATCATTTTAAGTTTTTAGACATTAGAGTTAGCTGGGGGTTTGTCCCAACAACTCATCAGTTTCTTTTAGAAGGCTTTCAGACAGAGTATGTTAGTTTCAGCTCGGGTTTCAGTGTTTTATTACAATTTCAGTATCTTATCAGATGTTCTTTATTTATTAAAGTATTTGGTTATTTGTTTATAAATAGCTTTTACTTAAGATTCTTTTAAATAGCTCATTCATCAAAGAGTTATGCTAAGCCATGGGTTAGCTTGGGGTTATTCGTGGTTCTAAGCACCGTGTCACGTCCAGGGTATAGACCCGGGTCGTGACATCCATTTATGAGCTTCTACTTATGCTTTCAAACATGTTAAGTTTTGATTTTACTTTCAAAACCTTGGGTCATTATGTTTCAGCTTATGATAAATATCTCATGTCTATGACTATATCACGATCATGATTTTAGCATGTTGTCCTTACTCTTATGTTTTACTTAACCTACATACTAAGTATATTCAAAATACTGACTCTATACTTCTATGCTATATTGTCTCATGATAAAGGTTTGGGTGATTAGACTCAGCCCCGATGTTATCTTCGCTCTCGCATCAGTCCAGTCCAGCCCCAGCTTTGGTGAGTCCTCATGATCTGAGGAGTTTTGTTACTTGTTCTTTATTTTATGTCTTTCAATTTTTATATATTGGAAGAGCTAGTTGGGGGTGTTTTTCCATCAGCTCATTTATGACTAGAGATTTTTTAGATAGTATGTATAGATGTTCAGTGATGTTGGTTTGTAGCCCGTTTATGCTTTATGATATTTTAGACTTCTGTTCATGTTATCGATTATGCTTTACTTTTTCTTAGTTATGTGCTCTTAATCATGCTATGTATGTGTCATGGGTTAACTAAGAGCCATTCATGGTTCTAGGTCCCCCGTCGCAGTCTGGGGTTCATGCTTGGCTCGTGACATGCAATTCCTTAGTGATTCCGAGCTTTGAAACTCTACATTAGTGGTGAATTACTTGAATGGAAAGCCTATGGTTCGATGTGTACACTTGAATGTCTTTGAGAGAGTGAGCATTTTTATGTCATCTTGTAATCCCTATTTTGTGAATTGCATAATTGTGAGTGGGATTCTCTATTTTGGTGAGTGGCATGATATTCTTGGAGAAAATGGTAAACTCTTCATATCAATTGAGAGGTATGAAAGCGAAAAGTTGTGTAGTGAACTTGTAGGAAAACCTTAAAGGTTGATGTCAATGACTTGATATGCTTGTTGATCTTGGTTGAGATAAAATTTTTCCCTGATTTCTATTGAAAAAGTGAAGTTTCTTGAAAAGAAAAGATTTTAAAAGTGATGATCTTTGCCGAGTGCTCATGGTGGTACCAATTTAGATTTGTGCTTATGTTTGAGTCTTTTTAACTTGAGTTTTAGTAGTCCTGTGTGCAACCCTTATGTATTGATAATCTTGAGTCAATTCCTATTTAGAGCGAATGCTTTGCTTGAAGACAAGCAATAGTTCAGGTTTCGGGGTTTGATGAGTTGGTAATTTACAAACTTATCTAGCTCTTAAGCATGAGTTATCGCTTTATTTTAATGCAATTTAGAAGGATTTTATGTCGTTAATCTCATATGTGCAGGCATTCTTTGAAAAAAAGTGATGGAGGATTTGAACTTAAATTAATCTACTGGAGGAAAAGCAGGTGACATGCGTGCCGCAAGTTAGCACCTACATCTAGTAATGCCACGCATAAAGAGTTGAAAGTTTGCTGGCAATGGACCTGTGTGCTGCAAGTAAGCATCTGCAGTTTGCAAGTGCCACGCATGAAGGAATGAGGAAAGACTGCCCGGGACTTGTTGATGCACCCGTGTACTGCAAAGTCACACCTGCAAGACACAGGTGCCAATGTAAGTGAATCGCGCGCCCTTCAGAGGGCAAAATTGTCTAGAAGACAAGCACGTACTTGGGAAGCTTCCAAGGGCATTTTGGGGATCTGTGCAATGAATATATGTAAGTTTTTTACCCCATTTGTAGACACATTATTGAAGAGGACAGGTATTGACAAAGACAGAAAATATTGTAGAGTAGCGAGTACAATTTTCTACTTTCTTCTTCTTTTTCCTAGTGAAAACACCATTGGTGAAGATACAAATCTTGGAATTGATTTTAATTGCTCATGATGAATATTTTTGAGGAATTTCTCTTTGGTCTAATTTCTTTTTCTCTATTTATGAGAAGCTAATTTCTCTTAAAGGGTTGTGTGTGAATGATGGGCGTTTAGAATTGATTGGGTATTGACTAATTGATCTTAAAATTGATTATAATGCATGAATATATTGATTTCTTTGAGTTTTAATCTAAAAATTAATTGTTGAAAATATTAATTGAATTCTCTAACTTTGCTTTTGCTTGAAAAAGAGAAGTGAAGTTGGATAAGACTTCAATAGTGAAGATTTTGAGCTTTTATCTGTGGATTAGAGCTATAAATAGTCTATACCCAATTCAAGCTCCATTCAAGGTCTAGAGCTAGAAATAGTCTATACCTACTCAAGCAATGTTTGGTTATTTTGTAGATCTTGGTTTTAGGATTTGAGAAAATCCAAAATATACACACTTGTTTGGTTGAGAAACTTACAATATAGCTAAAACCACTGTTATTCATGCACTAATTGATTCTAAGGCTTTTAGTTAATACCTATCAAGACGATGCCCCATCAAATGCACACCCCTAGTCTCTCTAATCTTGTCAACAACAATTGTGTTATTTTGTTTTGATTTAAATTTTCATTTGATACTTATTCAAACCAATTCCCCCAATTTTACTTTATGTTTACACATGATACTTACTCTTGTGAATTAATTCACAACTTTTAATAATCTAGCCTCCAATCTCTATGAAAAATCGACCTTGACTCTTATTGGGTACTTGTTTTGCATGCGACTATAGAAACCTCCTTAGTTGGAGAGTTTTTTTGGACGTTACCAATAAGAAGTTTGTTAAAGGAATAATGAGAGATTATGTCTAATATTATCAAAAAAATTTAGTCCAAACATGAATATTAGAAATCAATATTCCTCATTAAATAGGATTACACAAAACATAGATAGCTAAATTCCAGAAAGAAAAACCACACTGGAATGATCTTTCCTTCTCATCAAAAATTGTGAACGTTACTCCTCTATCCTATATACACTTGCGTTGTTGCATGAATTAGTTCACAGTTTCTAGATTATCTAATTTTTCTCTATGATGATTTATATTATTTTTCTTTGTCTAGCGTGGTAGGATATGCAATAAAGGTTAATGTCATTTATTAGACCTTTGAGTTGATATCTGAAGTATATACTAATTTAGTATTTGCACTAAGTTTTACTACTTTTGGGCTATTTGAAGGTTCAAGCGAAAATTCCTTTAAAGATCTGTGGCATCTCTTGAAGATAAATTTATTTTTGTCTAAGTTTTACTACTGGAACTGCTGAAGGTTCAACTGAAAATTCCTTTAAAGATCTACACTGGCATCTCTTGAAGATAAATTTATTTTTTGTATGCCAATGGTAAAAACTTAAATACCTTAAAAACCTTATCAGCCTTTGATGTGTTAAGTGAAGCATGACAAGAAGATAAGAAGTAACAAAATGCTTCAAGGATGCTGTGTCGGATGACCTATTGAGGAACATAACTGGAGTGAAGCTTTTTTTAATTCCAAGATGTAGATTACTGCACAATACATTATTTTCTCACTTTTAGAGAGAAATTTGGATAGATTTTTAAGTTAAACTGCAAGTTGTAAATGCTTCTTAAAGTAATAGATGTGTATTTCTCGACTGACATTAGAATAAAAGTGTAGTTTCAAANCTATAGGTTTTGGGTTATCTAATTTTTCTCTATGATGTTTTGTATTATTTTATCTATCTAGGGGTGGTAGGATATATATTGAAGGTTAATGTCATTTATTAGACTTTTGAATTGATATCTGAAGTATATACTAATTGAGTATTTGCACTAAGTTTTCGCTACTGGAATTGCTAAAGATACAACAAGAAATTCCTTTAATGATCTATACCGGCATTTCTTGAAGATAAATTTTATTTTAGTATGCCTATGATAAAAACTTAAATACTTTAAAAATCTTATCAATCTTTGATGTGCTAAGTGAACCACGACAAGAAGACGAGAAGTAACAAAATTTTGACATGGCTTCAAGGATGGTGTGTCGGATGACCCATTGAGGGACATGACTAGAGTGAAGCTTTTTTAATTTCAAGATGTGGATTGTGGATTACTACACGATACATTATTTTATCACTTTTAGTAGAGAAATTTGGATAGATTTTCAAGTTAAACTGCGGATGTATATTTCTGAACTAACATTAGAATAAAAGTGTAGTTTTAAAACCCATCACTTTGGTATCA
Organism: Datura stramonium; assembly: GCA_018107945.1. NCBI lineage: Eukaryota > Viridiplantae > Streptophyta > Magnoliopsida > Solanales > Solanaceae > Datura > Datura stramonium. The sequence continues at coordinate 337,846 of JACEIK010000803.1, forward strand.
TAATTTTTATAAAGAATCTATAAGGAACTTATTAGTTTATTGAAATAATTTTTCCCTTGAAGCATATACAATTAGTTGATTTTTTATGAAATCATGATATATACTCCCTTTTATTTTTTTATTTTAATAATTCTTTTGAGACATTTAAATGGAAAACATTTAAATGATATATATAACGCAAAAGGGAGGGGTGAACTTTCTACAAACAAATATCATGTTAAAACTAGAATATCTATTCACCTTTTTCCTTCCTTTCTATGATTTTCTTCACCAATAATTATGTATTTATTAAAAAATTTAATATCTCACTTTGACGTTTATTTGGTTCCTCTAAAATTTTAAATAGTAACACTTCCTAAAAATAAAACGCTAAATTATAAAATAAAATTAGAGATGATTGATTCAAGGATGAACGATAATATGTTATTATCATTTTCTCTTTCACTATTAATATTTGTTACTGTGTAGTTTTAAATGTAAAGTATATGTTATAAGTTTTAATGATTGATAGATTTTATTCACATTGTAGATGACATATTTTTATGGCTTGATAATATAAAAAGAGAAAATGTTGGAACTAACTGAAAAAAATAATTTTATAATACTTTTATTCCATAAAGTCATTGATTTTAAATGACCGCACGAAGCGTAGCTACTTTTACTAGTTAGTATATAATCTTGGATATTGAACCATCAATGTGAAAGCGAGGCTTAGAGGGTTCAATTTCTGCGCTGGTTGTCCCTATTTTAGNACATACATACACACACCTAATGTTTATCAACTGTGTGTGAAGTACCACCTTTTCAATTTCACCTCAAACTAAAAATATGACAATTGGATGCTATATTTTATAATGGAGGTCATGGTACCCTCCACGACCAAGTGAAAAAAATTATCATGGGGGTCGTGGTACCCTCCACAACCAAGAAGGAAAAGTGTTGGCAAGATTATAATGGGAGTCATGGGCATTGGTATGACCAAGAAGAAGAAGCAATTAAAAAAATTAAAGTGGGTAGTGGTGCTTGACACAACCAAGAGGAGAAAAACATTAAAAAATTAAAATAGGTCGTGATACTTTCCATGATCAAGACCACATTTAAATGGACATCCACACTTAACGGATCAAAAAGTGGGTCATGGCGCAGACCACGCTTTATCCCTCTTGGTATATTCCTGATAACTCTCAAACCACACCTCTTACTGAAGTAAGAAGCGGGCGTTGTCAATAAAGAACCCAACTAGAGGTTGGGGTCGAACCCACAAGGAATAGGGAGACTAGATTATAGCCGGTAACTGAACTTGTAAGGTAGTTACTTCAATATAGGGGGATTCTAACGAAAAATCAATAATAAAAACAAATATCAAAATTCTGATGTTAAGTCAATATCAAAGGATAACAAGGGCTTGTGTTTCCCATGGGTTCATAATAACTTTGGGTATAAACTCGTGATTATCACCAATACTCACTTATAGAACTAATAACTTAGGTTCATTCACACGACAGACCAATCCCTATTGAATGACTATATTCAATCACTCGACCAAGTCTCTTGAGCGGTTTCAAAATATCCGTTATCACTAAGTTCAAGATTTAACTATCCTGCGACCACAACTTAATTTAATACAATGATCATAAAGATCAAGGCTCCGTTGTAATTCTCTTTTCCTAATCTCTACCTCTTCGACCAAAGCAAGTAAAGAATTCGGGCACTTCCTAACGTTGCACACCGTTAAGAAACATTTAAGCATGGAGAGAATACAATATAAGTGTTTGTATTGGTATTAAGATCACTTTGTGTAACCCTAGCTTGTTAATTCACCATGGTTCCCACAACCCTATCTATGCAGGTTTTAGCATCTCATAGTTGCACAGTTGTGATTTGCATTCATGATTAGGAATAAAAATCAATACTTACAATAATGATTGAGAAAAAAACACTTCCTCCAATTACTCCACAAAGATCTTAAAAAACAAGTAGCAAGAACAAGATGAATTCAAGAACAGGTTGATCACAAGTTAAGACCAACACAATTCTCTCTCTCTCAAGATCAAGTAACCAGTCTGAATATAGCTACAGGGTTACTTCGTACTAGGCGTAACCGTGACCCATTTGGGTCATTGTTGAAAGGCTAATGGGATTAACTTAGTTCTTGTCGATTAGAATTTCGTTTCAGCTAAAGACTAAGCTGAATTGAATACTAAAGAAATATTCCGGCTATATACTGTATCAGTGTTTATTAACTTTTGGAAAAGGGATACAACTCATAGCTAGGTTTTGGGAAAGCCGTCAGAATAGATTGGGATGCATGTTTATTTGAGTACGACTTCTCGTCCCCAAGAAAATAGCCAAGAAGAGCACACAATTAAGACACACAGAAAGATGTTATGGGTGGAAATATAGTCCCCTTATATGATGACCTAAAGTAGGTATTTGGGGGTAATTGAATCGTGCATACAACATCAGTCAAATGAAAAAAGTTAAACTTATCCGGAGATATGTACCAGCAGCCCGGACTTGTCGGAAGTCAAACTCTAACGTATGGCATAGGGAGTTAAGGATTGAAGCATCGATGGGGTATTCCTGAAAATTTCTCTAATGAATGGCGTTATGAGATCTAATAAGGAGGGAAATCCCATCCCTAGAATTACTCAGCTATACCGGATCCTTCGGAAGATTCGCCAAGTGGCCTATGAGATAGAGTTGCCTTTTGGGATAAGATCTGTTCGTCAACACTATACAAGCGCGTAGGAGACATTTTCTTAGGTTGCCCAGTTGAGAATGCTCATATTACAAAAGACTTGTCCTATTAAGAGACTCCAATAGTGATATTAGATTGGAAAGTCCATAGGGGCTATTTTGAGAACCAAAGTTGTAGTCTAGCAAAGTCTTATAGAGGAACAGAAAGGTAGAAGGAATTTCTTGGGATGTTGAGGACGACATGAGGTTTAGATACCCTCCCTTATTCCAGACCTGACCCTAATTAAATAAGTTGAGGTAAGACTAATATTCAGTTTTTATTTGATTTCTTATACTATCAATACTGTTAAGTTATTCACTAGATGTTGTGGAGTAATTATTGATAGCGTCCTATGAGATGCCTATGTTGGACTCTTCTGTGTTTCAGGTTTTCGGATAGTCCACATTACAGAGGAGATTCTACCAGAATTTCTCCAGTAATAGATAATAAAGTTGAGTCTCTTAAGCTTGAGATTACATTCGAGGACGAATGTTCCTAAGGGAGGGATGATGTTACACCCAGTAAGTCCCTATCATTTAACCGATGCGGGTGTACGTATGTTGGGAGTTTTGGAGTACAACGCATGTGCGCAAAGGCTCGAGGAATAAACACATGAGCACGGTACTGAGATAGCAGATGGAAGAAGTCTGGAGGCAGGCCATAATGGGCACCTCGTCGCAGACCCCCTCCCTCGCATTGAGCGGTGCATCGCACCCGTAAAGCGGTGCGATGAGGGGAGGGCCGCATACCTCCCCCACCGCCTCTATTTATATATGTGTATTAATTGTATGTTGCCTCACTTTAAACATTTCAAGAAAGCAGACCCTTGGCTAGCATGATGCTCCTCTCAACTTTTCATCTGATCTATGTCAATTACGCTGTTAAACTCTGTCTAAATGCAAATTAATCTTGGATAACGAGTCCCAAGCGTATGAGGAACCTTCCTGCGGAGTTATTTCTTCAAAATTTTCTCGGAGTACTGAACCCTGTCAAGTAAAAGTTGTCGGAATCACATTTAATTGGGACCTAAGAAACTATAAGTGACGGGTAAGTATATTTGCCTTCTAGACTATCGAGAAATTGTGAGTTTTCAGTTGAATTAAACAAAGTTGAACTGGAGTAAATGTTCTCCAATAAATATCATTATTTGTCGATTCCTACTATTGAAATACCTTATTCTGTTAGTGTGGAGGCTACAATTGAGTAGAATTTCCAGCTTCAAGTTGGAACTACATGGGTAAACTTGAATCAACATTTGAGGTATGTTAAGGCTTATCCTTTTGGCAAGTTATTCTCGTCGTATAATGATACGACCTATGCTCTTGAATGTAGATAACGATCCTATATGTTGTATTTAGATGCTATTAGTATATAATGATTATATATGTTGTGGTTCTCTACTAAAAGACATATTGAGAGTATACTGTAGTACCCCTCATCGGAAAAGGGGCATTTTTGTATCACTAACGCTGGGTGCGCCGTAGTGAGTTCCCCGTTCCACGATTTACCACTTAGAAGTATTCTAATGTTTTTTTGTCATGCCAAGACCTTAGAAGTCTATGTTTAGTTGTTGGGCCTGAATGGTTAAGTTTGACAGCATAGGGCATAGCAGAACGATAAAACATTCGATTTAACACTTGTATTGTTAGTAAAGCTCTCCTAGAGACCGATGGCGGACCTTGGTGCCTCCAAGTCCAGAATCTAGATAGGGTGGGCTTATTCTCGAGTTGATGACACCAGGGTTGCCTATTGAAATGAGCGACAACTCGACATATGATTGTCCATTGTTAGTGACCGTTAGTTCCAGTGGACTTAATGCTTGTCATACAAGTTGCCCAGGAAACCATCCTAGTTGCTACAAGTTTGATAGACCAGTTGATACCCTAAGGAGGGGACCTTAGTAGTAGTTCTATGTGGGCTCGACGCCCTAGCCTACTCATATAGGTACCTAGGTACAAGTTGCCGTGAGTGGCTAGGTTTAGATAAACCTACCTATGACACTATGAATTACCCAGAGAAGTCATAGAATATCTGAACAGACCAAGTTATTTCCTAAGGGACTAGAAAAATCGTGGTACAGTATAGCTTCAGGCTAAGAATTATAGTAAGCTACTTGTGGAAGGTTAGGGATGACTACTTAGGAGCAGGTCCGATTAGTAGCAGCCCTACAGTTGTTCTAAGGGAAAGAACTAAATAGTTGATCGTCTGCGACCTTATTGGTTGATTATGAGCTATCATTTTTCTAACATAACATTCAGAGCATTATTTAGGCCACCCTAGACCTCGCCCTATTCTGTCTAGGTCGTTAGAGATTATAACCACTTCCAGAACCCTCTGATTAGGTGTAGGCTCATAGGGTGTGCCCGTTAGCAGCTATACAGGCTATTCTAGGGGCGAGTAACTATTGTGTTAGGCCTTAAAAGCCAGATACGCCTTTTGAGTGTCTAGATTGAGACTTAAATGCAGTATATCGGTTGGGATTGACCCCAACTAGGATAGCCTTCCATGACCAACTTCAGGGTTGCTACTGTGTCATCACCTACGTGGCTATTGATTGCTTAGAGGAGTTATATGATATTGCTCAAAGGAGCTATGTGATGTCTGAGGGGAACACACTCAGGCCTAGGCCATATTTATGTCCATCCACGTATGGAACTCTTTTTATGTCGTACCAGTATTATTGACCTTCCGTTGAGCATTGTATGCTCAGGGTGCAGTTACAGGAGCCTAAAGGACTCAAATACAATTACAGGAGACCAACAGGCTCAGTTGCAGACCCGAAAACCAGGTAGGTTGGCTATAGCTACCAGTAGAATCATAAGGACCTTGTTAGGGGTATATAGATTGGATTGCACTTGCTAGGTATTATGGGGGCCCCGGTAGGTTAATTCTGTGTTGTGTGCACCTTCCAGGATTATAGGGGCCAGGTTAGGTTCTTGTTTGTATACTTTCTTTCTTGATATAGCTTATGAATTTATAGTCGTATAGCTTCAGCTCATATACGTGTAGTGGTTTACTAGATGAAGGTCATGGATAGGAAAGCTTACAAGTTAACTTCAGCCCTTCTTGCTATTCCCTTTCAGCTCTTTATCAGCTTATCAGCTTTTGTTACTGCCTTACTTATTCGGTACATATTGTACTGACGCCGAACTATAGGGTGCTACATATTTGCCTGCAGGTTTAGACAGACAGATTGTGGGATCTCTTAGCAGCTATTCAGAGTCAGCGGATTGACCAGCTCCTTTCATTCGGAGTTGCTAGGTTATAGAGGTTACCTTTCTTTTATTAGTATAGAATTTGGGTAGGTCGGGGCCCTGTCCCAACCACTATTTTTATTCTTAGGGGCTTGCAGACTACAGTCTTCAATTAGTTATCTGTGTTGGCCATTTGGGGCCTATATATGTTTCGGTCTATATGTTAGTCGTGTGGGGCCTAATATAGCTTTCAGTTAGCAGCCTTGTCGGCTATAGTATTTATATGACTTCCTAGTTTTCATTCTATTATAACTAGACAGCTTGGTGGTCTTGTCGGCTTGCATAGGATCCCTTTTATTGTTGTGTTGGCTGGGTTAGCTATTTTCTTTTATAGATACTGCATGGCCTTGTCGGCTCGAGGATGTGTTTACGGCCGGGATATAGCAATTTGTTTTATTGATTTTGAGTCTCTAGTAGGCACCAGAGGTGCATATGCCTAGCCAAGTCATCCCAGATCCTAGTGTGGCATTAGTTGCCATTCATGCCTCCCAATGTGGGGAGTGAAAGGTTCCAACACAAAAACCTACTGACTATTTTTCCCTCAAGACGGTTATTATCCATCCATCGTTAGGAAAAGTCCTGAACTAAGACTAAGACACTATGTATAGACACACAAAAACATTTATCCTAGATTCAAAGTACCCCCCTTCAGAAAAGAAAATCCAAAGTGTAAAGCTAGAAAGGTAAATGTAGTGGGAGCTCAGGATCAGGGACCGGGATAGGAGCATTCAGATTCCGAGGAGGAGAAAAACTTCTTAGACAACTAGGGTGGGTGAAAAGTGATCAACTCCAACTTTTCATCAAATAATATTATACCAATCATAAAATTCACCCGAAATCACTTCGCACAAAATTTGGAATTACCCCCAAAAACTTGTTGCGCCTCAGCACACGCGTAAGCGTACACAGTTGTACAAGTAGTAAAGTGACTCTTTAAAAGCCAGATGTCGAACCCATAGGGACTATACTATTTTAGTGAACATTCAAGTTCAAGTGCTTAATTAAATTTCACAACTGTTGATTTAAAAGATTTGAAATATTTTTAAATCTACAGTGGTCACAAGTAATTTGGAAATACAGTAATGAGAAGCATCTAGAGTTAAGGCCTAACAATCATGCAATGCTCAAATTCACAATGGTTCAAGTATTGAGAATTCATTTTTTTCTCACGAAGTTAAACAAAATGTTCATGGCCTTTCGATCCTCTAAACATAGCAAACTAGTCTCACACCTACATCGTTGAGTGGGGATGTTACTTCCTCATTCATGAGCAATTAACAATGTGGATGTGGTTTACGGGGTTTATGCCCTTGGTTATGGACTTTTGTACCTCTAATCATTTAACCTAGAATTAACTTCACAACTACATCTAAGACTGGTGATGTGACATTTTAGTCCTAAGTGTATAGCTATCTTCCCGTTTTATTAACCAGGAAAGGTGAATTAGGTATAATTGTTATCCTAACCATGAATCCTATCTCGAAGATAAGAACTTTCTCCCTACATTCTTAGTTCTAAATTAGGGTTACTCTTTCGAGATTTTGCCTAAGCTTAACAAGTACATTTAAATGGTGATCATGCATTAAAACGATAATTAACAAGAATACAAGAGAAAACAACAAATAAAACTCAAACCAAAGACGAATTCATGTAATTACATTCATATCATGTGGCCTCAACCGTAGAAGAAGGGTTTTAGCCACTCGTATTCATAAAATGATTCAAAAACATGTTTGAATTCAAGTACTTACAAGAATGGTTAAAAGAGAAGGAAAGAATTTGAACCCTAGGTGAAGTTCCTAATTTCTCTCTTCACTCCTCTCTGCTTTCCCAAATAAAATATGCGATATCAAATTAAACTGCTAAGTGTTCCTGTAACACCCCAAAACATTTCTAAACCAAACTTAGACATTTCAAGAAAATTCAACAGAAAAATCAAAAAAAAATTCCCAGAACGACTGAGACAATGAGTTTGGTCAGCTCCAACAACTCGTTGTGTCAATCGTGGTGAGCAGGTTTTGGTCTTTTGGAAACCAACGAGACAAGGAATGGCCCTTTATGAGAAACAATGAGTCGTCTTGTTAGTCGTGGTTTCCCCCAGCCAGAAATCCTTCCAAGGACCCCACGACTCGACCAACGAGTCGTTGTTAGAAACAACGAACCCTTGTGAGAGTTGTCGGGTGAAAACTCAGAAACCCCCTTCCATTGAAGACGAGAGGAAACAACAACTTGTTTCCCACAATGAGTAATTGTCAGCACCCGTTGTGTCAACATAGACTTTTTCAGAAAACCTCTTCAGTGAACCTAACAACTGGACACGACGACCCGTTGATTCAACCAACGAGTTGTTGTGTCACCCATTGCTTAGCCTTCTAGTTTCCCTTGTCCAGTGTCCACGGGAGGAACCAACAACCCGTTGGTTCATCCAGTGAGTCATGGTGACCCCCGTTGCCAGATCAAGTGCCTTCACATCCCAAGCAGTGGAACCAACAAGAGGTCCCAACGAGTCATGGTCTCAACCAACGACTCGTTGAGTGACCCATTGGGACCCTGTCGGCTATATTTTAGATTTAAATCCTAGGGTTACTTTTGTAATTTCCTACCTACTTAGTCCCTAAACTACGTCATTTTTGGTTTAAGTAGGGGTTTTAGAGGGGGAAACCAACGGTTTCTCTTATTTTTCTCATCTCTTCAACAGTTCAACGTAAAGTTTCCCTCAAAAAGGCTTAGAGCAGAAGTTAGGAAGATCGATCCTTCTCATATTTTTCAAGGAATTCTCTCAAGGTTTTCCATCACCAGGTATGTGGGAATTAAACAAGGGAATAGTCCTTTCCTTGTGTCCCCAAAAATATTCCCTGTCTTCTCTATCAGTTCTAGCCCTGAAACTTTCGACTGTCAAGATATTATATGTTAGACTTCGTTTAATTCATGTGGAATATTATTTTACATTAATTATAGATATTTTCCACCAGCTTGTGATTGTATTGATGCGTTCCTCTACAAAGTAAATTCTAGCTCTAACTCTTCAATGCAAACAAACTAGAGTCTTGCATAAGTGATTAAATATCAAAATTTTCTTGATTCTATCAGTGTTGGGGATTCCCATATTGTTATTTTGTATTGAAAGTCAGTCAGATTTATGTCAGTTTAGTTTCCATCAAAATGTTAGAATGCTCAGTGTTTGTCAGAAATCTCAGCTGATCAGTTTGACTATAGAAATTCTCAAGGTGTCAATAGTGCCTCCCAGTTATCAGAATTAGACTTAGTATCAGTTTTTAGTGTTTCTTTAGGCGGTCATGACACTTTCATATAGGAATCTCTGACTAGCCTCAGGACCACAACTTCATATAACAGTTTGTTTTTTAGATGGTTATGACACTTCCAAATAAGAATCTCTGACCAATCTTAGAATTCAATTACAAAATCCGGTCCTATAAGACTCTTAGAGTGCTTCTATATAAGTATTCCTGACTAGTCTTGGGCTTTAGTTTCGATCTATCAGCTTAGTAGTCAATCTAGGACTATCTAGTGGGAGTATAACTTACCACCGAGTGGACCGAGGTTCCAGCGCACCCAGGATCCCAGAACTACGTCGCCACCATAGGATATATTTTATTGGCCTCATGGCCCCAGACCTGTGATCACCCCGTTCATGCCTTTATACCCTGGCAAGGTATATTGGGTCCTATCAATGGGGTGTATACATCGGACTCAATGTCTAGCTCACGTGTTATATGTTGGTTATAGACTCTCCCACTAGTCAGCTCAGTTCAATCTCAGATTAGTCAGTTCAGATTAGTTCAGTACAGTATATCAAATTAGTACCTCAGATTTAGTGCATGTCCTTGACCATCAGACAAGGTCATTTAAACCATCTTAGTTATTACAGTTATTCAGTTCAACAATTTCAATTGGTCATTGCATGTCTTTTCAGTTCAGCATTTTCATTCCTTGTGTATGGTTTCTCTCACTTACTCAGTACATTCAAGGTATTGACGCATACCTTTTATGTTGTATCCTTAGCAGGACTGAGCCTGGATGTCGGAGCCTGTATCATAAGACGATACAGCATAAAGTATGTAGTAAGTACTTGAAATATACCGAGTATGCAAGGTAAATAAAAACGGATAGTTTAAAATGCATACGAGTTTATAAGAGTGGGACAACATGATCATAACGTAAATATTGTAATGAAAACATAAGGCTCAAGGTTCTCAAAACATTCGTAAACCATTCATAATCATAATCATAAAAGAAAAGCTTTTTTAAACATGACTTGAGCCAAGTATATAGTCATAACCATACATAAATAATGAGGAACAGTGGGAGATTCTTATAACCGACATACCCCATATGAGCACACATGGAGCCCGACCTATAAACCCCTAGTTGGGAGGGTTTTCATACCTTGAAAAGGGTAAAACAATAAAAATAGGCGTGATATCACTCATGAAAGGCCCATTTGGGGAAAAAGGGACAGTCACAAAGGTATGCTTGGACCCTGGGTCTACTCGGTAGTAAATACTTCTCCCAAAATATATATAGTGCTCATAGGATAATATACATGAGATTCATAGGCTCTTAAAAATCATGATAATCATACACATGCTTGAAATACGTGAACAAGCCATGAAATAAGGCCCGTGAGTCGGCCAAAATCATAAATCGATAAATCATGAAATTCATGCATACTTGTAAAACATGTCTATACTTGATATATTATAAATCCATGATCAACACTTGAGAGAAATCATATCATTAAGCATGATACATGGTTAGGATAATTAAAATGAAGATCATAGCGAAATCATAACTTGACTTATCATGAAACGTACATAATTGGGAATAGTTTTGTAGAAATTTAAATTTTTGTAGAAATTTAAATCCATAAGTTTATAATTTGAAATAGTCATAAAATTTTCCCATGATTTATAAAATATGAATTGATACATGAAGGAGATTGACCCATAGATAAATCATAAGGATTTCATAAGAATTGGGATAAAACCCCATAGAACTACCAATGGAATTTAGGAGGAATTGGGCATGGGTGTGAACAATTTCACCCATTCATAACCCTACATACCTGAGAAGGACTGATTCTAAGACTCCCTTGATTGCCCAATGAATAATTGATGAAGAACTTGGAGAACTAGACCTGATAACCTCTCCAAAGCCTCTAAACTTGCATTCATGAATTAGGAATAGCTTAGAATGAACTTACCCTTCTTAAAACTCACTATTCAGAGCATAAAACAACGTAGTTTATGTCACGCCCCGAATGTATACCCTGGACGGGACACGGTACTTGGAGTCATAAGTAACCCCAAGTCAACCCATGGCCTANATAGAGGAAGCTTTAAAATAATAAAATAAATATTTATGAAGAAGAACTAAAACATAAAGTTTAAAACAACTGAAACAAAGCAGAAAAATCTGAATCTATGTCTATGTCTGAAAGCCATCTATCTGATGAGTTGCTGGGACAAGCCCCCAACTAACTCTAAATCAAATTAAAAGAAATATAATCGAAAATAAATAATCCTCGAAAGATGAGGACTAACCAAGGATGAAGTTAAAAACTTCTGAGCGAGATCTGCTAATAGTGCTGAGTCTGAGAACTTGCAGTTGGATCATAAAATGATACAACATAAAAGTTATGTGCCAGTACTTTAAATGTACTAAGTAAGTAGGAGAAACCATACACAAGGAATAAGAAAACTGAACTGGAAAGACGTGCAATGACCAACTGAAATATTTAAACTGAATAACTATGATATACTGAGATGGTCAAAATGACCCTGTCTGATGGTTAAAGACATGCCCTAAATCTGAGATACTAATCTAAAATACTGAACAAAACTAATCTGAACTGGCTAATCTGAGACTGAACTGAGCTGACTAGTGGGAGAGTCTATCACCGACATATAACCATGTGAGCTAGACGTAGAGTCCAATGTATACACCTCATCAGTAGGACCCAATATATCTTGCCATAGTATAAAGGCATGAACTGAGTAATCACAGGTCTTGGGCCATGAGACCAAGAAAATATAACCTACGGTGGCAACGTAGTTCTGGAAACCTGGGTGTGCTAGAACCCCGGTCCACTCGGTGCTAAGTCCTACTCCCACTAGATAGTCCTAGACTGACTACTAAACTGATAGCTCAAAGCTGAGGCCCAAGACTAAGTCAGGAATACCTATCTAGAAGTACTCTGAGAGTCTTATCAGACAGCTTTGTACGGGGGTTCTAAGACTGGTTAGAGATGCTTATCTGGACGTGTCGTAACCATCTAAAGAACAAACTGTAATATGAACTGGGGTCCCAAGGCTGGTTAGAGATGCTTATCTAGAAGTGTCATGACCACCTAAAGAACCACTAAAATTTGATACTGAGTCTAATATTGATAACTGGAGGTATCACGGACACCTCAAGGATTAACTATAGTCAAACTAATCAGCTGACATTTATGTATTATATCGGATATGCTAATAATTGACTGAGACTAGACTAGCAAACATCTAATTGAATTCTCAACATTTTCTAGTAATATGGGAAACCCAGCTGATAAAATCAAGCCACAAGGAACAACTAGTCCAATAGGTAAAATTCTAGTTTATTGAATTCAAATCTAAGTCTAAAACCATTCTTACAAGAATGAGTATTAACATGATAACTAAATAGTGAAAATATGACAACAATCAACATAGACCATATTCCACATTCTATAAACAAAGTCTGACATATCATTTATTCACATTCGAAAGATCAGGACTAGAACCGATAGAGAAGATAGAGGAGATTTTTGGGGACACAAGGGAAGAATTATTCCCTTGTTGAATTCCCACATACCTGGTGATGGAAATCCCTAAGAGAATCCCTAGAAAATAT